>CAJQZN010040357.1:54395-72555 GCA_907164685.1 Colias eurytheme
ACCATTTCAACCAATATGAAGCACTTTTCAGTGAATACAATATTGTAACGATGGAACACGACCTTTTTTGTTGAATTATATGCGTATGCTATAATTCCAAACAATAGTAGATCGTTTTGCAACTAAGAAGCTATCTCCAATAAATCAACTCATTAAACAATTTACTTTACTGTCACTGCCCTCTGATCTTCGTAAAACCCTTTTTATGGTGTCGTTTGCGAATTTTAAGCATCGTTGAGATAATTATTATTTATGTGGGCGTTTGATTCTACCTTTTACGATTTATGGACTGTTTTCATGTAAATACGTAGATTTGAAGTGTATAGACTATAGTCGATAAATTTAAATTTGTTGAACGTTTTCTGTCTTTTTAAAGTGAAACTTTTATTACATCGTCTCAAACTTTTTGGTCTGTGTAGCGCATGTCGCGTGTATCGCGGCAGCCGACCGTCACGCGACATGCGCTACACAAAGCAGTGTTCGGAACCGTTCGAACAGTTTCACTTTTACCGTGGTTTCATAAAACCACACAACATTTTTTCTTTTTGTTATATTTATTTCTGTTTTTATCGATTAATATTGATTCTTATTAATTTGCAATGCCTGTTAAAACTTCTGTTCTACTTTACATAAATGTTAATATTATTATCTAGATTCCGTTTGTAGTAAATTTCCAATTAAGTTTAGAAACAATGAAATAAACTTAGGTTTACGAATCTAATTTTGAAAATTAATTAAATATTAATTTGAAAAATCTTTTGAAATTCATCCAAAACTGAATTCTATTATATTGTAAATCTTTGCATCATTGTTGCTTTTATAAGGTAGGAAGGTACTATTTTTCGGAGATCTTAAGATACAATTAAAAAACCAACTATCCGTGTTCCACAAAAAGGGTTCAGAATGAAATAATCAAAGGCAATGAAGTAATGCTTACTGACGTCCTTACATTTACTACGGGAGTGGAATTTAAATGGCGGTCAAAACAATACATCTTCCTGAATGAATAGAAGATTGTGGCTTTTATTCCTTTTCACTGTAATGGAAATGGTTTTATTTTTTATTGTCATTACTTTTTAGTATTTGATTTTGAGAGTACATTTCTAAATCTGATATTGCAGTCGTGTTAATCGTTTGTTTTTGATGGAAACAAGCTTATATAAGTTTGTTTGCATGGATTTACGCAATGATTTCACACCCCAAAGTGATAAGAGAAGGCAGAACATCGTTTGCCTTAACCGCTGGTAAATCATGTATTTTTATAAATTGACAAAAAATGTCAAATGTTAAAGTCTGTCCTCCTATTTACAAGTTTTGCTGTTCAAGTTACACTCAACCGATTAGTAATGTATGAATCATACATTACATATTTGTATATTTATTATATCCATAAATTACGGGAATAAAACACCTACGTGTATTATATTTGAACTCGCGAACTATTATATTTACGCGTAGATGAGTCAAATGAATTCTAGCAATACCCGTGATCTAAAAACGGTTCGATGAAAGATAATTGAGTTTAGTAGAGAGTCCACGACTTTCTGCTAAATACCTATTTTTTTTAAATTTATATTTGTGGTGATGTGTGCCTACATCGTCCTGTTACAGTTATATTAGACATATTGCACACAACATATAAATAAAACTATTGAACATCTAGCAGTGAAGTTCGATCAAAACGCTCTTTTATTGTCCGATATAAATCCGTTTCAAATAAAGGCTAGTCCACACGACACAAAACAGAGGTTTATAGCAAAAGTAGCGGTCACGGTGAGCAATCTCTCGATATATCGGTTAACTCGGAAACTGTATTGGGATACAACGGATGGATTACGTAGCTTTTTGTAGTTGTGAGTGTTTAAATCGAAGTTTAATTTAAACGAATGTTTAAGTCTTCTATTATGATTAATACAGGTTTCTCTATAACATAATAATAATATGTAATATATTATATTACTTCCTATTTTATTTTTATCTCATAATAATATATACATTTTTTTTTCTTTTCTCTTTTACTTTTTCAGCCACCCGCGTTCCATTAATTATATGTATTATATATCTATCCTCTACCTTAGGTGGCCTGGAAGAAATCGCTTTTAAGCGATAAGGTCACCTTTTGTACTTCGCATCCAAACAGATATATATTATACTGTACATTGTAATATTAAATGGTGTGGTACAATAAATGATTAAATAAATAAATAAATAAGTCATGATAGTTTCGTTCGTCCCCCTATATAAAGAATTGTCGTGTGTTGTGTGGTGTTGATTTGAATTGTAGAGTCGAGTTGTTGATTACGTATCATTTTGTGGTGAATTTTTATAGTATTTAGTCGTATGTTTTTGTAACGTTATATTGAAAAAGATTACCTTGTTCTTGCTTCTTGCTAGATCCGGGATGAAATGTTAGTCTGTAAAACTGCACCTTCATAATGATAAAGTTAATTTTAAAATTATTGTTGAGTTAAATGTAACAAACAGAGCAAAACAATCTGATCTCACGTCTCTACTGCTAGCTCAGAATAAAATCCGTTCCCCGTAACGTAAGGATCAAGCAGGGATTGAACAGGGATAAAAACTAAAAATGTATGCATACGTCACTCAGGATTATTGTCAGATAGTTAGTTTATATTTAAAACTAGCGGTCCGCCCCGGCTTCGCCCGTGGTACATATTTACGTTTTCTCTACGTAAAAACCATCCTCGTACTTCAAGGAATATAATAAAAAAAGAATTATCGAAATCGGTTCAGCCGTTCTCGAGTTATGCGCTTACCAACACATTTTGCGATTCATTTTTATATATAAGAAAGAAAGATAAAAAGAAGATAGGTGGTTATAATTTCAATTATTTGACAACTACATTAGAATTGTAAAAAAAGAGCCGAGTACACGTGTCAGTAGTGAAAACGTCTTTGGCAAGTTTCAAAGATACCAAAGTCGTCGCCTTACTCCATGACGTGACGGTATTGTCATGACGCGACCTTGAAATTTTACTCTCGACGCGCCTAAAGAAGTTTCTCTTCAAAAATTTCTAACTAAAGAGTTATTCAATAGAATTGTTGTTAAAAGATACAGTAGTTTCAGCAGACATCAATTATAATAAAGCCGCTTGCTAAAACTCGAATATAAATAAAAATAGTAACAGTAGTTTTTCTCCGAAAACATAAGAGATAATATATCAGCGTGAGATCAATCTTTATTTAGATCCATACTGACGGTACATTACCGCAGACTAATTTGCCTCGAAGGCTTTCTAAGAGCTTCAATATAAAAGAATTAGAAATAACTTAATTTTGGTTTATTTATATGAAGTAGTCTAAACCAATTAAGTACTGCGTAAGAAAATACTTTGTGTCTATTTATGACGTTGCTAGAAAGAGAAAATTATTCATATACTTTGCTATTTCAGCGACAGGATTTCATCCAATATTGTTCATGAAAACTCTGAATTGTATTTGTTATTTTAGTAGCAATTTCATTTAGAAACTAGACCCAGTGATTTTCGGAGCTCCTCAAGGATATCCTACATAATATTATGTTTCTTAATGTTTACGCTATTTTTTACCGTTTCAACAAATATTTCAAGAGCAAAATTAGCCAAATTGGTGAAGCTTTCCACAAACTTATTAAATGTCTTTCTTCTTTCACATACATAGGAATAGAGACAGGAACCATGGTACTACATATTATTTAGTTCAGTTATCTGTGCTTATATTTAGATGCGTTAACACTGCAACAATTTTGAGTAATTCGCGAATTTATGATGCGTGGCCTAGTGCTCTTTGTAATTCTAAACAAGTACTTGTTCTAGACTGCGTAAGTGATGACGTACATAGTTTATTTTATACTCACATTTATATTTTTACACCTTTTAGTACGTAAGTGAAAGAAAATATAAAGCTTCTTTTTTTTTCAGGTCAGTATTCGTGTTAAATTTTTTCGTCTTCTTTCTTAATAAAGTTTCCCGCTTATTCAATGACTACATTTCCACCCGCGGCTTCGCCCGCGTTTTCAAAGAAAAACTTGCATAATTCCCGTTCCCGTGGGATTTCCGGGATAAAACCTATCCTATGTGTTAATCCAAGTTACCCTCTATATGTGTGCTAAATTTCATTGTAATCGGTTCAGTAGTATTTGCGTGAAAGAGTAAAAAACACACACACACACACATCCTCACAAACTTTCGCATTTATAATATTAGTAGGATTAGTAGGATTAAATGAAAATCTTCAAATGTTTTAAGTAAATACATTATCTACGAAACAGATACTACAGAGCATTTATCAGAGATATCATTTAAGATTATTTCGTTACCGACGGATTCGGACTTCAATTTCCTTCTTCATTGAAATGGGACGCTTTTGAGTCCGTAAATTCGTGCTTTATTTTAGAAAAAAAGATTAGGTATTATCTCACTGTTGTATATGTTTTAAAAGCGTATGATTTTGTGGATTTGATGAAGAAGGTTTATATCATAATCACAGTCAGTATCACGATGACAATATGAATGAATGAAAATGAAAGGGAATGCGTTTATTTAACAAAAAGTTTACAAAAATAAAAACATAAACCATTTTATTTTCCACTAGGTTTCCGCCCGCGGCTTCGCCCGCGCAGTCAAAGAAAAACCCGCATAGTTCCCGTTCCCGTGGGATTTCCGGGATTGCGTCATTTTCCCGGGATAAAAAGTAGCCTATGTCCTTTCTCGAGTATCAAAATATCTCCATACCAAATTTCATGAAAATTGGTTCAGTAGTTTAGGCGTGATTGAGTAACAGACAGACAGACAGAGTTACTTTCGCATTTATAATATTAGTATGGATTACAGCTACTATTACTACTCCATCCATCCATCCATTCAGCCCGGATAAGTCCACTGTTGGACGTAGGTCTCTCCCATAGCGTGCCACAGTTGCCGATGTTTGGCTATGCTTAACCATCTGCGTCCAGCTGTCTTAACTATATCATCCGACCACCTAATGGGAGGGCGTCCACTATTACTACTATAGTAAAATATAATAAACTAGCTTTCTGCCCGCGGCTTCGCCCGCGTTTTCAGAGAAAATCCCGCATAATTAATTCCCTTTCCCGTGGGATTTCTGGGATAAAACCTATCCTATCTCTCAAGTTGAATCGAACTGCACATGGTGTGCGAATTTTATTATAATCAGTTAAGTGGTTTAGGAGTCCATTGAGGACAAACATTGTGACACGAGATTTATATTATATACTAGCGGTCCGCCCCGGCTTCGCCCGTGGTACATGTTTACGTTTTCTTTACATAAGAACCATCCTCGTACTTCCAGGAATATAATAAAAAAATAATTATCGAAATCGGTTCAGCCGTTCTCGAGTTATGCGCTTACCAACACATTTTGCGATTCATTTTTATATATAAGAATATATATAAGATAAGATGTACCCAATAACTATATTTATAAACATATTTATTTCAGAAAACTTGTATTGTATTGAACATCACTCGTATTTGACCGGCTTATATACAGAAACTCCCCGAGGCAGATTTCTGTGAGATGCTAAGCCAAGCTGCTTCTTAAAACTTTTGTATCAAAAATAAACAATACTTTTAAAGAACTTCGTACGAATGTTATTTGTCTATTTCAAACAAAAGTTCATGTTAATATAGGCTCCATTTTATATACTACTAGCTTTCCGCCCGCGGCTTCGCCCGCGTTTGCAAAGAAAAACCCGTTCCCGTAGGATTTCCGGGATAAAACCTATCCTATGTCCTTTCTCGGGTATCAAAATATCTCTTTACCAAATTTCATGCAAATTGGTTCAGTAGTTAAGGCGTGATTGAGTAACAGACAGACAGACAGAGTTACTTTCGCATTTAAATAATATTAGTATGGATTCAATTATTTTTATCGAATTTATACGCAAAATATAACGTAAATTATAACTTATTTCATATTTTACAAACAAAATAAATTATGCTTCTAAAATATATAGGAGCTTGTTGGAAAATAAACAACGTGTTTATTTTCTAACCTAAATCTAATACGAATAATAACATGTTTCTTTTAAAAATCTAACATCTATTTATTCAAAGAAACTTCTTTTATAAACGCTTCGAATTCCAAATCAAAATCAATGTAATATTTCAAAACATACATCAATACTCCTTTTTTGAAGTCGGCTAAATAAATAACTGCCTCCCCCGGGCATTCTTCGCGACTGCGACCGCAGGGCCTCCATCAAAACGTGATCACAAAGTTATTTTAGTAGTCTGAAAGGGTGAAAATATATTTTATGCTACTATAATACGTATAAACTCAAAATCAAGACATTTATGTATTCATATTCAACCAGACTTATTTTAGCAGCGCTTTTTAAGGCCTTAATAAGGTGAAATATGGTGAAACGGACAAATAATTGACCACTGGTTTGGAAAGTAGTTTCTACAGAGTTTTAGTTTGTTTGTTTGTCCTTATTTAAGAGAGAAAAAAAAATGCAACGTAGCGTAGTATATACGATTTTTATTTTTGAAGTGAGGCGCTTTGAGAGTAAAATTTCAAGATCGCGTCATGGCAATACCGTTACGTCATGGAGTAAGGCGAAAATTTTTTTATCTTAGGTACTTGCCAAAGAAGTATCACTTCTGACACGAGCGCTCGGCACACACACACTTTATTTTTATTTTTACAGCGGTTCAACATCAAATTACTAGGGGATTTTCCTTGAATTACGCAGTGACGCTGCGGGCTAAAACTAGTTTAAAATAATTATAGTTTACAAACTACTAGACTATACTAGGTTCTAGGTATTGTGTTTAGATTTTAGATAGTAAACTAACATTTCGCACAAAGCGCTTCTGGCGTATCTCGTATCTGATTATATCTGCGAGTGAAATCTCGCAGTTTATTTAACTCTGATGTATTCTGGGCTGGTTTACACATTTTTAATATGAAATTATGTTCAGGGTTGATGTGAATTTATGATTATTTTTTAACCAACTTCATTTATTACAAACATTATGTTTTATGTACAAGATTGACATAATTGAATTTAAAATAGCGTTGTTATTTGTCATTTTTTTGCGAAATAACTTTTGTTATTTGTCAAAAATATAGCAGACTCATTCATGTTTAAGTGCTATTCAGCTATTATAAAGTACTATATTTAAATAAAAAAATATATATTTTTTAAAATAATGTGTGTGACAGCCCTGATTTTTATAGAATGACGTGTCAGCTGATATTTGATAAGTGATTAATGGCGCAAACAATGGAAATAAGGTTGGGTCGCCTAAGATCGGACGCATATGCCGAAAATTTTATACGTACTGTATTTTTTATTTTATTTCTCATGATTCGATGTCGTTTTTCTGTTGCGGTCAACTGTAAATTGATGACAAAAAAATATTGTTTAACCCCTAATTTTTTGGTTTGCGTAGATGCTATCTATCTAAGCAAATTTAGAGCCTAAAAAGCAGACTTTTTTCGACTTACCATAGTGAAGAAAATAACAGTTCGGCCGAAGATCGGACTATGTAGTATCTTCACTTCTATGCGTTTAATAATAATGTTAACATTAGGAAAACATCCGGACTTACGTCCATACATTGAGCATCAATGATTGAGTCAGGAAATTCCTCAAAAAATTTGACAAAGAAGTTTTTTTTTATTGCGTTTTTTTAGTCCGGTCTTCCCTCCTCATCCTAATTAAGTTTCTCAAACTTTTATCCTCCGTGTTCTAGGACTAAATAATGAAAATGTACCTAAGGTCTGATAGTCATAGCGTCATTGGATAGTTAAATATATTAAAAGTTAATAATTATTGCGCATTATTGCATAAGGCGCAGTCAAGAGCTAAACTTCGGTCCGATCTTCGGCATTGGGAGGGAAGATCGGATCTTGGGTTGTGAACGTCCTAGGCGTAATCAAAGTATACAGATGGAAAGAGGATTCGCTAATTCTGCCCCAAAATAATCAATTACATTATTTCAATGAAAGTACTCTCCACAATGAGCCATCAAAATTTTGTAGGTAAGATCGGATCGACGATTTTCGCCACAAAATACACCTTTTCTGCTGAATCACCTGTGTACACGTCTCGTCTGGTCGCTGGCCGGCCGCAGAGTGAAGAGAGGGGCAGAACAAAATGGCGGATCTAGTAGTGTTGGCAAAGAGGATATAATCACTACGAGTGTTGGTAGCAGTAGAGAATATTGCCTAGTTTGCGAGTTATTCCATGCATCCGATCTTATGTCACATCCGATCTTAGGCGACCCAACCTTAAATCTGGGATTTTTTTGTTTTACTTCATAATATTTACATTTGTAAGTATATAGTTATATTAATGTTAATTAGTTGTTAATTCTTAATTACTTGTTTATAAACATTCTTCATTGTGTAATATAAATCTTAAAGAAGCGTGACTTCGAAACTAAACGTAAACTAACAATTCTGAGTATTGCGTTATAACAAGTAAAAATTATTTTCCATTATAATTATGATGAAATAAAACCGGCCAAGTGCGAGTCGGGCTCGCGCACAAAGGGTTCCGTAGCAGCAAATATAATAAATTACAGTTAAATCAACCTATCTCAAAAACTATAAGAGATACTTTGATCAAACCAAAAATCGTTGAAAGAGTTAATTAGCATGCATCACCTCTATTTTTTTTAGAATTTTATACCCCGTAGTTATAAAAATAGAGGGGGGGGGACATACTTTTTACGACTTTGAGAGCTGATATCTCAAAAACCGTTCACTTTAAGAAAAATGTTTTTTAGAAAACTTTATATCATTTTAAAAGACCTTTCCATTGATACCCCACACGGGTATGTACATCGAAAAAAAAAATTTCATCCCTCAGTTACATGTATGGGGGGCCCCACCCCCAATTCTTTTTTTTACTATTTAGTGTCATATTTTTGTAGCGGTTCATACAACACATATTCCCATCAAATTTCATCACTGTAGTACTTATAGTTTCCGAGTAAATCGGCTGTGACAGACGGACAGACGGACAGACGGACAGACGGACATGACGAAACTATAAGGGTTCCGTTTTTGCCATTTTGGCTACGGAACCCTAAAAATCACCCTTTCTATATGACGCAAAAAATCAATCTGACGAATAAAAGGAATGGCCTAGTGATATTTTCCACATCTTCAACGGATTCCGCAAAGCAATTTGCTTAATAACCTATTTTAAAGGCTTCAGAAAATTAAAATTATTCTTGAATGTGAACGCAGTAACTAGGGCAAAAAGATCAATTGTTTAGAGGCGGGAAAATGTACGTGTAATGTGACGTTAAGAAAAATAGCTTATTATGAAACCTTTGGATTTCTTCAATTAAAATGTAATTACGTAATCTTTTATTTACTGGTAATACTTGTAACTTTGAAGAAATGCCTCTAAAATATTACTGTTACAAAAATTCTGCGCCAATTAAATACATATTTTGGAAACATAGAACCTCTATTTTATTTGATTCGTTTTTTTTCACTGGCCGAGATACTAGTTCTATTTTCAAAAAATTCCGCGAAAATTTGTAATAAAAAAATACAATACGACAAAACTGTTCAGCCGTTTTTGATGTATTCCTGGTAAAAGAAAAACGGGACAGAAATTTTTTCTAACACTCTTCACACATTTTACACTGGCAGTGTTATGCATGATAATTAATTAAGCCGAACAAACGCTTTTTAATCCATCAACAACATTACTCAACAAAAACTCAATCACATTCGTACATTTCTCTTTAAAATAGCGTTGATTAAAAGCTATTATGTTAAGAGCTAATAACGAAGCTGTATTTGTCATTTATTTTACAGTATGAATTCATGATACATTGTGCTGCATAAGTTCCAATGTTGCATTTTTATTTTCATTTAGGCCGTTTATAAACGAACGTGTTTTTTCATTTAACTTTCCAATTATGTTCTGGTTTTTATTATGTGAATAAATGTTTGTTTTATTTGTTTATTTTTTCCCAACACACTTGTGAATTATCTGGGGATCGCTATAGTTTTCGCATTTATCATTCATCATATCCTTAGGTTATTCTTTCTTCTAAGAAAACATATTCTTTATATTGCTCTTCTAATCTAAAAATTATGTTTTGTGAGAAGTATCTTAGTGTATTAAATTAGCTTAAAAATAAACACAGACTAACGACAAACTTTTCATAATACAAGAAAAACAAGCAATTTGTAAGCAAGCAATATGGATACTAAAATGCAAGTGCACAATTGTACAAAGTGTTTGAACACGCTAATTTCAAGAATTACTGGACCAAAAATTCTTTCTCCGTTGGTTATTTACCTGATCCCTAAGTGCTGTAAGCTAAGTAAAGTACCACATACGAAGCCAGGGCCTACCACTTATCAGCCAGTATAATAATATATTACATCAAATATCTACATGTACTTTTGGTGATCGTGGGTTGTAGCGATCTAAACAAACTGAATGATTCCTCGTATCGATGACGTCACACCCAATTTATCCGACCATGTATTGCTATATTAATAGCATTTACGAGTAAATATCGTCGGGTATAAAACTGCGGTTTTTATGTTATGTTTAATCGCTCTTTTTACGTTTTATTTGCGCTCATATCTCAGCAATTCGGCAGCTTTATTGTGGTGTGAGGTGTTTTATAATGGATGTACGCTTTTGTACGCTTATGTTCTGTAGAAACAGCTTTTGGTGGTAAATAGTTTATGTATTTTGGCTATTCAAAAGCTTTAAAAGAGGTCTAGTTTATATATTTAACTAGCTTTCCGCCCGCGGCTTCGTCCGCGTTTTCAAAGAAAAACCCGCATAGTTCCCGTTCCCGTGGGATTTCCGGGATAAAACCTATCCTATGTGTTAATCCAAGTTACCTTCTATATGTGTGCTAAATTTCATTGTAATCGGTTCAGTAGTATTTACGTGAAAGAGTAACAAACACACACACATCCTCACAAACTTTCGCATTTATAATATAAGTAGGATTTCACACAAATAGGTATTTTATGTTTAAAACTTTAACTCTTTTTAACGTATTTAAAAGTAATTTAGTTATTCTAATGTTTAAGATTCATTCAAAGGTTTAATTATCAACGTTTTATTGTATAAATAAAGATTTGAGTCTGGGTTTATGTGCGATCTTTCACCCTGTTTTAAGCAATGGTTTTCTGTTTGAACAAGCCTAATTTGCACATTTGCCAAGTATCACACCCTTGACCTAAAACGGTACAGTTTTGAGAATACGTGAATTCAATAAGCATGGTTGTGAAATAATACTACTGGAAATGCTTACTTCGTCTTTTTACTGAATGTCAATAAAAATATTGAATTGAAAAGGAAGTAGGTGAAATTATTCGCGTCAAAAAACAAATATTAATTTGGTATTCATAACTAAGAAATTTGTTAATTGAAAAAATAAAATAAGAATCGTTTCGGTTTCATTATAAAAACTATAAAACTATCAAAGTTTTATAGTACATAATTTCAACATTATATCATCAAATTTCGACCAGTTAACTATCGCGGCTTCACTTACACAATAATTAATCGTCACAAGCCATTTTTTTGGACAATTATTAGCCTATACCCGTTTTGAAATTCATCCAAACCTATCCAGTCAATTCGTGACCCAACAGAATAACTCCACATTAATAACAATTTCAGTTGCTTTTATTTATTTATTTACTGATATGTAAAATGTTAATTAAATGAAATCTATTTTCTTATAAATTCATAAAGAATAGAAAATAAACCGTGACCCAGTAAATTAATTTTCTTCTCAATTAAGTGCAATTACGTTTCTCATCTTTAAGGTAATTTTTTCCTCAAAGGACTTCCTTTCTTTAAGGTTATATTGGTCAAGAGGTTGCACTTACTCGATTGCGTTTGGGACTTTGGGACCTGTCCGATTTCATATTGAACTGTTTCTAACTGCAAACAGTTCTTTCAGTAATAGTTAATGAGCTCAATATTCCTCTTTTGTTATTGTTTTGTTATATATGATTTGATTAAACAATGAATAGTCTTTACATATTCTCATGGGCTTCCTTCATCATTTTTTGATAAATTGATAAATAAATAAATAAATGGTTGAGCCGTTTCTGATGATAATTCCGATTCGTAGATGTTTCGCGCTCAAAAGAAACCTATATCTCTTACCTTCTAAGTCCTAAGGGCTAAGTTCTATCTCCACTATTTCAAAACTTAATTTTAAATATTATTAATATAAGGAAGGATAAGGATTTCATAATAACACTTCTTTAAATAACTACAACGTAGAATACATTTACAAAAAATGACTGAAACAAATTAAATCGACGTCAATGCTAGCTGCGAGCGTTAAATCTTTAAACACGTTTACAATTTCTGATGTAAATAAATCTATTTGTTAACTACTTTATGTGATAAAAAATTTCACAAAACAGCATTTTACCACGCTCGAAGTATTCGATACCGATTAAAATATAAAGAACTAGCTTCCGCCCGCGGCTTCGCCCGCGTGGTGTTTTGATAAAAGGTAGCCTATGTTCTTTCTCGGGGTCTAAAGATTGTTTGTGCCAAATTTCATCAAAATCGGTTGTGTTGAGAGGTTTAAGCGGGAAAGCGTAACAGACAGACAGAGTTACTTTCGCATTTATAATATTAGTAAGGATAAAACGCGTGTTATATCGGTTGTTAAGTATTTAATTTAGGATATCTGTATATTCTTGTTGTTTGCTCCAGCACCACCGAAATTAAACGGTGTTATCTAAGAAAAAGGTAACGCTGAGGCAAGGAATAACTTTCTCGACAAATAATTTCGGTTATTTGTCGTTGTTTTGTTCATCTATTACCTAATACAAATACAAAAAAAAAGTTCTATTACCTTTTAAAGTGAAACTTTTATTACATCGTCTCAAACTTTTTGGTCTGTGTAGCGCATGTCGCGTGTATCGCGGCTGTCGAGTAGGTATACCTACTCGGCAGCCGACCGTCACGCGACATGCGTTACACAAAGCAGTGTTCGGAACCGTTCGAACAGTTTCACTTTTACCGTGGTTTCATAAAACCACACAACATTTTTTTATTTATTTATTATTTATTATACTAGTTAGGAAAATTGTTTGATACCCTTTATTGATATTGATAATCTAAAGATTAAATTACGGCTTCAATTTGTAAATCTTTAAGCCAAAACTTTGGGTAACTGAATTACCGCAGACTAAGCCTCTGAGGAACTCTTAGTTCTATCTATAATTCTATATCTATGTAATCTGTATCTTTAACTTTGGAGAAATTAAATTTCATATTCTGAGACGTAATTGAGTAAATAATAATATGTAACTTAATCATTGACCATATGAAAATTAATTTTCTACGACCTAAACGAGCACAGTCGCGAGAAAAAATATAGTTTAAAATCTCATGAAATGATTTTATTATTACCGATACCTATGTTTACAAAGTTTGAATTAATTCTGTTCGTCTAAAGTGGGTCAAAATCAACTCTAAAAACGTCGATTACATACAAGCATAGCTATACAAACACAAGTGAAGATAATAAACCGTGTTAACTATAAACCACTAACAAAAACACTATAATAATATTTATGCAGATTCTCAGTATATTAGAAAACTAGCTGTGCCACGCGGTTTCACCCGCATTGCTCTGCTCCTGTTGGTCTTAGGGTGATGATATAATATAGCCTATAACCTTCCTCGATAAATGGGCTATCTAACACCGAAAGAATTTTTCAAATCGGACCAGTAGTTCCTGAGATTAGCGCGTTCAAACAAACAAACAAACAAACTCTTCAGCTTTATAATATTAGTATAGATTAGTACAAAATAGAGCTTGTAATTAAGAAACACGGTTGAGCTGGCCATGACAAGGGTCGGAGTGACATCTGCCGGGTAAAGCGCGTCTTAACTGTAGCTAGTTGAATATTCATGAAAAATGTGGGTACATTACAAAATGTGGTCGCACGATAGTTTACGTTGTTAGAGCTTTTTGTTGAGGAACTTTGTACCTTTTCACTTTGGTAATAGATCACATTGTGTGTTGTGTTTGCGCTGTGTTTGAATGTGTGAGTGAGGATGTGTTTGTACATGCGTACTTGTGTGTGTGTGCGTGTGGGTATTTGTGAATGTAACGAATGTTTGCGGAAAGTTTGAGTAGTTTTTATGTAGTTTCTTGATATGATGTGACGTATAATCGAACAAGTTAACGATACAATGTTTCAAACTTATTTTATCCGCTACATTAATCGTCACTTGAACAAAAGATAAATATTTCTTTCCAACTTTTTATACCTACTTATAGTTATAACTACTTCTTGCAGAGAGAGAGAGGGAGGTTTTAGAAGGTTTATACTAAAATTTTGCTGAAAAATTTCACATATAAATAAATACAGGCAAAGAAAATACTACATTTTATTATACAAATATGAATATCTATCTGAATAGCCAATATAAGATCGTTCAAACACGAATTAATCTTCCACCTGTTTCTGTTCCCAGGATCCTAATGTAATCATACGGTATTTAAGTTTAACTCTACGAACCTTTGCGCTAATTTTTTCAATATTATGTTCTTTCATGTTGAAAAATATACTAAATTTGTACTCTTTTTTGGGTACAACTAATAATTTATCGTTATTAAAATTTTTAGCTCATTAATTATTCATTTATTCATTCAAAAATTCGATAAACAGGAGTAGTCAATTAAAACCGTCAAATTTAATAATTATTGTTATTCGATTCCACACAGCTTCATCTCAATTAAAAACTGAATTTAAAAGTAAATAAATATAGGCTACAATTAATTGAGAACCCCTCGTCGTTTCCGAAAAAAAATACAAATTCTACTAGTGAAACAATATTTCATAGTCAAAGACAAAAAATAATAATTTCTGAGCTTTTTCAATATCATAGATACGTATTACGTACACAAAATATCCATGAATCAGTAGATGTAGGTATATTTTTAAATTACCAAGTTACAGTTTCTCAAATAATTTAAGGAAAGTCACGCGTCAAACTAGTTAATATCCTATTGTTACGGAGTCTCATTTAATATGGACCCAAAATCCAAATCACGTTTCAACTCCATTCATGAGTAATAAAACGATCTTAGAACATTTTGACTGGTATAAGATATTACATTCCTTTTCCACAGATAAGGAAGATAAATAAATAAATGAGGACGGATGTAAAAGAAAAAAATTGGTTGTCTGTAAAGTCGGTTTACTGACGATAGTTGAACGTGACAACGTCCGATTGTGCTTCTTTGTCGCTCTTTCCACGCTCTCGCTTGCACTTCAAGTTTTACATGGAACGCCTCAGAGCGAGGTAACGCCGCATGAGCCGGCTATATCGAATTATAAGACGTTGTCACGTCAAAAAAATCTTAAGTTCAAAAGATGTCAAAGACATAAATGAATAGACGCAAATATATGTAAAAAATGATCAAACTAAAAACAAAAAATAATCTCATTTTATGTTCTAGAATAAAACTGCTATTAACAAGAAAAAAAACTTTTTTTAAGTTCGTAGTTTAATGATATACCTAACTTAAAGTTACACATTTATAGAATTAAAAAAAAAAGTTACACATTTACATCTAGATTCAAAAAGATAAAAAACACAACTGAATTCCTAAACGTACCCAGAAGCAAAATTATTCCAAAACAGAAAAGGACCAACATGAAAAATTAAAGTTGGTACGAACATAATACAGTATAGGCCACGATGGACAAATAAAAATATAAGGCATTACTTTCACCCTCGAATTTTTACAGTTCAGTTTTATTGTCTCACTCCCTCACTCCATTAAGGGTCTTCTACGCGATTGGTTCAATACTATATAAATCTAATGGGTCAACAAGTCGAGTTATACTATCAGATTTTATTATACCGATCTACTAATCCTATCCTTCCTACTAATCTATACTAATATTATTAAGCTGAAGAGTTTGTTTGTTTGAAGTTTGAACGTGCTAATCTCAGGAACTACTGGTCCGATTTGAAAAATTATTTCGGTTTTAGATAGCCCATTTATCGAGGAAGGCTATTATAGGCTATATATCATCACGCTAAGATTAACAGGAGCGGAGCAATGCGGGTGGCACAGCTAGCAGCGTTTGTAGGCCTCTAGGATCGAAATTGATTAGTTACTTATTTCTTCAAAGGAAATAAATCTTATGATGACTACTTGGACTCTACCAAGTTTTAGCCATACAATACGATAAAGATGTATGGTCTGAGCTTTTTAACGTCTTAAGGAAAATGTGTATATATGAACTGTAATTTATGGTATTTTTAAATATATGTAAATAGCGTAATATAAAGCTTCAGTTAATAATAATTATCTAATATCTGATAGACGTTTTGACGTGACAACGTCTTATAATTCGATAGCCGGGCTGCACGCACGAAAAAACATGACTCATGCGGCGTCACCTCGCTCTGAGGCGTTCCATGTAAGGCTTGAAGTGCAAGCGAGAGCGCGGAACGAGCGACAAAGAAGCTCCATCAGTATTTTCTTAAGATGTTGTCACGTTCAACTATCGTCAGTAACAGACAACTAGTTTTTTTTAGATGCAATTGAGATACTAATGATAATGTCTTTGTGACGATATGCGGGCTAAGCAAGATATATCGCGCTCAGTTTATAGATGGGTTACCCCGAGACTTCTTTGGGGAGAAAATTAAAAACTGTTCTTTACTTTAATATATGTTGCATTTATGTCGGCTTCAGCGAATAACTAGCCTTCATTTATGTCTTAATTTGGCACTAGGCCAGTAACGGCATTAAACATAAAATGTGTTAAGTAGTAATTGTTTGGATAAATTAAATTAACGGCACGGTTTTTAGTGTTTTTAGATAAAATTTAACTCTAATTTAAAGTTATTAAAACAAAAATTAAATTAATGAAGGGTTTTGAACTCGCTAATCTGGTGCTATCCGATTTGTTTGGTGTTCAAAGTTATCTCAATACATTTATAAATAACGGAATATTCACATCTAATTTAGACATTGAGTTAATATGTACTACGTAATTTAGATTAATAAATTTAGAGCGTTTTCATTATTTTGTTTTATTACATACAGATAATATGCAGACCCCAATGCAGATGTTAATTTTCTTTTCATAATATTTATTATACCTTTGTTTTTTTATGTGCATTAATTAACTTAATATTTCTCATATTTTTATTAACTATCTAAGAATTTATTGTTTATATACCTATAAACACAGCTGATGTAAGCCGGCTAAACTCAGTAAGCCGAAATACAACGAGAGTGATAAATCATGTAGTGGTCAAATGACCTGAATTTGCTCTGAACACAGCGGTTCCAAATAATCAGGGGGTGTAGGAAATATTAAATTTATATTGACGACCCTATTGCACTTGAAATAAAGCCTATTTTGCGCTATCGTTCGTAAAAGTTAAAATTCTTCGAGTTGAGTTATGGGCTTCGTAAAGGTATTATTAAAAATATCAGATTAAAAATATTTTGATTAAAAATTTATGCAATTATCTTGTATACTAAAATTGGGTTAAAATTAAATGCAAATATTATAAGTCTTCATATCTTAAATGATTAAATGCTATCAGATCTTTTGTAGAGACTAGGCTAGCTTAATTCTAGAAGATATACAGGGTGTAATCGTTAAGTGTGCACAGGCGATTTTTCCGTAAGTATTACAGATAACAAAAAACTTTAAACTGATATCGAAAGTACTTAACCGAATGAGTAAAATGGCGGTAATAAATTTTTAAAAATAAATCGAGAAATAATACATTAAGTATGAAATATGAATATCCCATATACATTTAATATGAAAGATTTTAGCTTTCTTTTTCTTTTTTGGTTTTCTGCTTTAATTACTTCGCAAATTTGAAGTGGCATTTTCCACGCTTTTTCCGGACATTTTCACGCATTTTCCGGACATTTCCAGAGATTTTCCAGGGATTTTCCAGGCATTTTCCAAGGTTTTTGCGGAAATTTCCACGAATTTTCTGGATATTTTCCAGACATTTTCCAGTTATTTTCCGGGAATTTCCCAGGCATTTTCCGGGGATTTTCCGAGCATTTTCCACGCTTCTCCCGGACATTTTCACGCATTTGCCGGATATTTTTCGGACATTTTCACGCATTTTCCGGATATTTTCCGGACATTTTCACGC
>CAJQZN010040358.1:0-12085 GCA_907164685.1 Colias eurytheme
CCCGCCGGCCCGCCCGCGCACATTCCGCAGGCGCCGGCGCATGCGCAACAGCGCCAGCCCGAGCGCACACGAGCGCAACCGCCGATCTCCGCTCGGGTAACTTCGGCGCAACGAACACAGCCGAACTTGCCCGAACCTGCCCGAGTACCTCAACGCAGCACAGCTCGACCCAGCTCGACACAGCTCGGCTCAGCACCGGCACACCTCGACCCAGCCAAGCGGACGGTCATACGAGCGGCGTGCCAGGTGCTCCAGAGCACGATGGACGCGCTGGAGGAAGGCGCCGACCCAATACCCATCCTGATGCAGGGCCTGTTGAGTCTCGTTCAACAGTGAGTATACGCTTCATTTACTGGAACGCGAGCGGGCTCAGCAAGGAGAGAGCGACACTACTGCGCCACCTCATGCGGGAACAACGAGTAGACGTCGTCCTCCTAAACGAGACGCACCTGGGCGCGCCTGACAAACTCAGCGCGTCTGGCTACGTCTCGTACAGACAGGACGAATGCTCCCCGTATGGGCGTAAGTACCGCGGACTTGCGATCCTTATCCGCAAGTCCATCCCTCACACCCCACTCCCCGCTTTCGCATCCCAATCCTTTTCCGCGCTCGGCATCGAGGCGGAGTTTCCGGTGGGCAGGCTGCGAATGTATGCTGTATACAGGCCGCCCGGGGGGAGAGTTGACACGAACGAGGTGAAACGTCTTTTCGCCTCGAGCGTGCCGACGATCGCCGCGGGTGACTGGAACAGTAAGCATTCGCACTGGCTATCCCGCCTCGATTGTTGCAACGGCAAAGCCCTTTATAACATTATCGATTATAACGACATTGTTATAGAGGGCCCTTCCGAACCTACTCATTATCCTCGTACAGACTCCCACCAAGCGGACGTCATCGACTTTACGATTCACAATGTGATCCGCCAGTCGATGACGCAAACTGTTATTGTGGACGATCTCGGCTCAGACCACCTGCCGGTATTGGTCGAGATCACCGCAAACAGTTCCGCGCTTGCCCCATCCTACTCCCGCCGCTGTGTCAATTGGGAGTTATTTGCGAATACGCTTGAGCGCTCCACGCCCTCACGCGCGGTTTCAAGCGCCGAGGACGTGGAGATATTCGCAAATGACTTGCATGAAGCACTTAAGTCCGCTCTTTCCCAGGCCACGACACTCAAACCGTCCACGTCCATACTCCCCCCTATTCCTTCTCACATTAAAGCCCTTATCCAGAGGAAGCGAGCTCTGCGACGGCAGTGGCAGCATTCGCGCTGTCCCACCCTCAAGCGGCAACTTGCTCGTTTGCGAGAGCAAGTTAGCGATGCGCTTGAGGCGAACAGGATCGAGGGCTGGCACCGTGCGATCGACTCGGCCGCCGAGGACTGGCCCTCGCTCCACAACCTCTGTCGCAGGCTTAAATCCTCAGCCGCCCCCGCGCGCCCACTCACCGATTCCGCGGGTAATTATATATACGCCCCTCAGGGTCGCGCTGACTTGTTCGCCGAACATCTGGCACAAGTTTTTCAGCCGAACCCCCTGACGCCGTCGAGCGCCGCCCACGCAGCAGTGGTGAACGAACACCTATCAGGTTTTCTAGCATCACCGATACCGCCCGCTGAGGAAGTATTCTTCACCTCCCCGTCCGCCGTCCGCCGTGCGATTTCGCGTACAAAGTTGCGCAAAGCGCCCGGTGAGGACGGCGTGACGAACGAATCCCTTCGCCACCTCCCCCGTAAAACAGTCGCGGCTTTGTCGCGGCTGTTTAACGGTATATTGCGCGCCGGTCATTTCCCTTCAGTGTGGAAAACCGGTCGCGTAATAATGATCCCCAAACCCGGCAAGAATGCCTCCTTAGCGGGCAGTTATCGACCCATCACCTTGTTGAGCACAGTCTCCAAAGTGTTCGAGTCACTACTGCTGCCTATGCTGCGTCCGTACGTGTCGCCGCGCGCTGAGCAATTCGGCTTTCGCTCGGCACACAGTACCACCCTTCAGGTATCTAGAGTATTGCACCATGTTAGCTCCGCCTTGAACAGGAATGAGAGAGCGGTCGCAATATTCCTAGATATCGAAAAGGCTTTCGACCGCGTCTGGCACGAGGGTCTTATATATAAGATCCTTACCACTACCCAATGCCCCGCGCGGCTCGTGAGGATATTGCACTCCTTCCTCACGGACCGCTCCTTTCACGTTTCCGTGTCCCCCGCCATTTCCCGAAACCACTCTGTGCAGGCGGGTGTCCCGCAGGGCAGCTGTTTATCGCCCGCGCTATACTCCGCCTACACAGATGACTTCCCCTCCCCCGCGCCAAATTCTAATCAAATCCTCGCGCTATACGCCGACGATGTAGCTTTAATCGCCGCATCGTTGAATACAACGCATGCGATGGTTAAGGCGCAACGCTGGCTTGATGAGTTGCCTGCGTATTTCGATCGTTGGCGGATATCTGTTAACGCACGAAAGACACAGGTGATTCGGTTCGGTGGTTTGACTCCCTCCCACCAACTCACTCTGGCTGGTGAGCAGATCCCATGGTCCGATACCGTCCTTTACCTAGGTGTAACTATTGATTGCCGGCTTCGCTTTAACAGCCACGTGAAGCAGGTAATTAACAAGTGCAAAGCCGCCCACGCCATACTTCGTCCGGTGTTATACTCTGAACTCCCGCTGCGTATAAAGGTAAGCGTTTATAAAACCTACCTACGGCCGCTCCTCGCGTACGCCGCGCCCGCCTGGTATGTGTATGTGTGTGAAAGCCTGCGCCGCAAAATGCGTGCGCGGCAGTCACTCGCATTACGCGCTATCGTCGGTGCGCCGAGGTATGTGAGAAACGAGCTAATACGTAGCGATCTCGGTGTAGAAACGCTGGATGAGTTTATCCTTCGTCTCTCCCAAAACATGTTCTCGCGGGCGGACGCCTCCTCTCATTCCCATCTCCGAGAGATTGCTCCGCACCGCGCCATTCCCGGGTCGCGTCGTCCGAATCCGCGCGACCTACTACCACCCCCCTCTCCTAAGGCGAACACGCCGTCCTCACCACCGGCATTGCAAACAATGCCGGCACCATACACTGCGCCTCCAGCGCCACCTACCGCCCACGCACTCTGTGCGCCCCTCACTACTCCCTCCTACCAAACCTACTCCCACGCGCAAATAGCGCAATCCTATACAACGCCCCCACCCACGCAAGCTTCGCCTGCGACGGCGCTTCCTATCGCGCCGTCTGTCGCCTCACCCTGCATAACTCCTACACAGTCGGTACACAACGTACCCAGCCAATCCACCGCCCACTCCCACGCGCAATTGGCGCCTCCTATCACACCCGTCGGTTTTGTGTCGCTCCCGGGTTCCCTGTCCGTCCCCGGCTTAGACACAAGTCTAAGACGGGCTCGTAAAACTAAACACAGGTCGGTCGAGTCTTCGCAAAATGCGAAAAGGTTTAAAAAGTCGGGCACAGTCTCCTATACTGTGCCCCAAATAACTAACACTTTTATTCCCAAACAGGGCGATTCGTCCTCCCAGTAACCCGCCCGTATTAGCGGGCGGCGCCATACACCTGCTGCAGAGGACGAATCGTCCTGAACAGCATCCCCCACGCAGCCTCCTAACGGAGGCCGCGTGTGTGAAGACCCTTGCTGCTGGCGAGTGTGCTTGACGTATGCGGGGTAATTTGAAATACGTATCAATTGTTGAATGGAATACTTTAGATTGGAATGTAGAGTTCATAGAGATGAAGGAATTAAAGGTTTTGATAAATAAAGTAATAACTACATAGACACTGCACTTTACAATCTTCTCTGTAAATGCCACATATCACAATTAATTTAGTGGTTTTATGTAAAACCAAAAAATATTTTATTAAGCCATAACTAGATGTTAAGAAATAACACATCGGAAAACATAAATTGACTGACCCTTAAAATGTAATTTACCTATCTACTATACTATAACGAAACTTATTAAAACTAAAATATAGGTACCTTTTACCTACATAAAAACAATAAAACTATCACCAATCAATTATAAGCCAGAAATAACGATAGAACTACACCATACATTAGATATAAAAACATCAACGACATTAAAATTTGTTCCGCCGTTTTCGAAATTGGGTCAGAACGGACAAAAACAGTTTGTCGTACTTTTATTGAGGTTAGAAAATTTAAGAAGGTCGGTTGATCTATTGCTCCGGAATAGTGTAACAGCAAGAAATAAGGTAAAATGGAAACAAATTTGACAGTTTTAATTGTTATTAAAGAAGGTTCAATTAATTATCATACATTTTTATTACAATCGGATTTTATCATTGAAAACTATTTTTTAATGACATATCATTTAGTTCTAGTTGATTGCTATTATCGATCATGTTTCTGGAATTCACAAGTTCGCTATACAATTAAATAGGAGTATATATTTATATGAATTTACATTAAAACAACTTATAAAGTGAAATCTGGTATAATTTTCGAACGTAAAAAGCTATTCTCTATCCAAATACTCATTTAAGGATTTAATACACGTAGGTATAAACAAATCAAATTAGTACATAACACTAGTTTTATTTCAACTCAAACAGATCCGGGCTAAATAGTAGTTTCTAGAAGGATAATTCGATATTCTCTGTAATACGGTTTGATACTGATGGGTATTGACGAGAGATCTTATCACTTAGTTTGCTGTTCCGTGTTATGTTAGTTATGTTGTTAATAATGAATGAACTACAACACATATTAGGTTGTGTTGTTAGTGATATGATTTCTTTGTGGAAGAATGTTGATACATAATGCAAATTATGCACCTTTTTGATAATGTTACTTGATATTTTACGGAATAAGTACTGAACCAACTTATTGAAATTTTCAGATGACAGTATGAGATGAAATAATAAAGACTTTTAATTAATTAAACGAATTGCGTTTTTCTTATTAAGTAAAGGAATCAATAAAAAATTCCTACTCTTTTATAAAAAAAAATGAAATACAATGTTTATTTTATTTATACTCCTTTTCACATTTTGAAAATAACTTTATTATCAAAATTCGACAAAAGACATTTTTTACACAATCACAAAACAACTGAACTAATTTTGATGAAATTTAGGCCTCCGATATTTAACCAGGTCATTCAACCCTGTGCAATGCAACCACGTATTTGGAACATAACACACGTTAACTCCTAGGATTTAATAAATTATGCAAATGTCTATTATAATCGATAGCTTATATTCATGTTGGTAGATTCATTGCAAGATCAATGTTTGTGTTATCTTAACTGCTAGTTATAATTTTAAACTGGAGTTTAAACTTCAGTTTTCGATAAACTTTACCGTTGATGTTATATATAGCTGAAATTTAAAAGCTATGTTTTTTCTTCTTTTTATTGTATGCTAGCGGTCCGCCCCGGCTTCGCCCGTGGCACCTACATGTTTACGTTTTTTTTTCATAAGAACCATCCCCGTACTTCAAGGATTAGATTCCGCAGCGCACGCGATGACAGAATTTTTATTAAGGAATTTTTTACACCTTGGGTTACATAATTGCATTTTTGGTAAGGATCTCTATTTTTTTTGAAAATGCAATAAAGCCTTTATTGCTCAGTGAAGATGCAGCTTTCTAATGGTGAAAGAATTTTTGAAATCGGTCCAGTAGTTTATGCGTGTATGCGTACATACATACATAATTACAAACCTTCCTCTTTATAATATTCTTTTTCTTTTTTCTTTTCTTTCTCAGCCCGGTTTAACCCATAGTTGAGTATAGGCCTCTTCATGTGCACGCCATTCCTTTCTATTCGTCGCCACCCGCATCCACTTCCTTCCTGATCTCACTATGTCGTCAACCCATCTAGCAGGCTGACGGCCAGCCTTTCTTCGTCCGGTCCAAGGACGCCATTCTAGAATTTTATTGGTCCACCTGTTGTGCCCAAATAATATTAGTATAGATTAAATAATTGTGAACTGTAAAACGTTATTTCTTTGTATTTTCGATTCTTATATTCGTCCGCATTCACCCGTGGTAGACACAATATAGCCTTTGTCAGTTAGGGATAACGTTGATGTACATTTGGATATGTGATGGTGAAATAATTTTAGAAATCGATCCAGTAGTTGCTGAGATTGGCGCGTTCAAACAAAAAGATTTTGAAAATCAAAATATCATATCATAGTATAAAATGGAATTCACAACTTTTCAAAAAAAACCTTCATGTTTACTCGTAAAATAATCAGCATAACATTATTTAATGAATTAAATCCACACCTAATATGATTCAAGATAATATCTCTGTTTAATCATATGATCTATAACTACCCTCAAACAGTATAATTTAACGCAAATAGCGAGTGAGTCAACCAATACAGTCTCTAATCCGCAAGTCAATATTGAGCCAATGTGATAGGAACTTTAATTATATATAAACAGAGTCTATTATGTATAAACAGGCTCGTGTAGTGTGATTATTTAGAACTTTAATTGGCTTAAAACAAAAAACTGTTGAATAATATCATTAGTAGAGCACATAGTAAAGCAGCCAGTTTCTTAAAATTTTATCGAATTTGTGTATTATGGACAAAATTACTTACATATTACAAACATATGAGTGCTGATAAAACAAATAAAATCATAAAAAATATGTTTAAAGAGATTTCATGACAAATTATTCTGATTCTGTACACACACCATGTATAAAAAATTACTTCAAAGAGGCTCATTTTCCGTTGATTTTACCGTAATTTGGAATGTCACTTCGCTTGCTTGAAAAAATGGTTTAGAAGTCGAATGTCATTTGTTAGAGTACCATAAACAGTATACAGGGTGTTTCAATCCGGTACGGCTCTTTTTTAATTGATTAGATTTAGAATATATAGCTATTCGGAAAAAAAGGAATATACCTACTGCATATAATTCATGTATTTTTGTTTTTTTTTGTGAACGGATTTTCAATAACGCTAACATAGATTCGAAACTTATTTATATTTGAAGTTCATATTATAACGTTGTTCATATTATGATGTTATTGCTAAAACAAAAAACGTGGCTTTGGTACATCAAAAATGCTGAACCCATTTCGATGAAACTTTGCACACAGATATAACATATACGAATTAACTTTAGTTACCTTAATAACAGGAATCAACTCAAGTTACCTTATACACTTCTCGAATAATTAAACCGTATCAGTTGATATAATCAGTGGGATCAGATGGGATTGAACTCTGTATGGGATAGCAAGATACGAGCTTGAGATAAATACTTCGATAAAGTAAATAGAGTGATTATATAACAAGTAACTAAGTTCTTATATTGAAGGTACAGTGGTTAAAACATGAACTTAGGAGAGAAAGACCAAGGTTTGATCCCAGTGAAAAATAAGTAACAAAATCTTAGGCTTATCCTGGTAGTTGGTCACCTACTTGTTCTTTAGAGAAAATCGAACAGTAAATCATTTAAAAACATGCCAAAAACGTAGAATTATGCATTACTATAGCGTGGTTTACTATTTCCAGCTTAAATAAAATATACCCTATATGATACTGGCTAAACATCTTTTTAACAGTCAAATTAGTGTTGCCCAAATGCAAGAACAAGACGAGACTTAGCCAGTCTTGGTCTTGGTCTTACGCCAATACACCTGGTCTTGGTCTTGGTCTTGGTCTTGCGCTCCCAGTCTTGGTCTTGGTCTTGGTCTTGCAGCAAGAGTCTTGCAAGTCTTGCAATTACCTATTAGTCTATTACTATTTATTAAAGTTTACTTTAAATCTTAGAAAAACGTATTAGAATTGGAACATTGTGAGCTTGAATTAACATAGCCATAGTAAAGATACTTGCGTGATCAGTATAATGTATTCATTTTCATTCTAAGCACTCTGAAACTTATTTATTCTTTGGAACACCTGTAGGTACTCTTAAAAAAATTCGAAATTATTTTGCATGAGTATACCTACGCCCTATGACGGCAATCAAATAGTGTCAAATGTTATGATTTCGGCGTGGCGGCAACGATTGTTTTAGATTTCAAAAGAAGCCGCCGGCGCGTGTATCATAACCATGTACTTCCGAAAAGCGGCAAATTTCTTTGAGAAGTAAGTACAAAACCTTTGATGCCGCATTATCAAAGTGCCGATGGTTAAAACATAACTATGCATGCACTCAGTTTGATTTTAATAGATATTTTTTTATTCGCTATGTTTATGGTATTAGTCGTAATGCGCATAGATCCAGTTTTTCATATTCTTTGATACAGTTTTTTGCGTCTCATAGAATTCCTAAGCGTACCTACCTATACACCGAACTGTTACACCTAACTACTCAGTGAAATAGCGCTAAGTCCTAGCTGCAAGACGCAAGAGTCTTGCAGGCTATGTCTTGTTCTTGCTCAAGTCTTGCACGGTCAGTCTTGGTCTTGGTCTTGCTAAAAATATGCGGTCTTGTTCTTGGTCTTGGTCTTGCAAAAACGCAAGAACAAGACCAAGACTGCAAGACCAAGACTGAATTTGGGCAACACTAAGTCAAATAGCGACACAAAAACAACAAATTAAATCTTTTATCTATAAAATATTATTAACGTTATTTCTTTTGATGAACCTTTATATTACATATTTTTATTTTCTTTTTTAAACGCTCTTTCATTATTGCCAACAAGCTGCAAATAAAAATAATAACAATATACTTCTTACATTGTAACCCTTTATTGTCTATTAAAATAGAAATGTAAGGAATTTATATGAGATAGATTTCATAACAGTCCCATGTTACATGACAACAATAACCAAAGAATGTTATTTTTTGTAACTGTTTTTATCAGAAAAGTCACTGTTATTTCACGCGCGTGTCACAACTCACACGATGTTGTGATTTTTGGTTTGGGAATTGACTTGAAAATGTTTGATTTGTATGTAGTTGTAGCGTAGATTATTAAAAAAAAATTAACGATATAATATGGGAATGGACGTCTTGGTTCATAATTTATCATGTTATATTCGTTGGTTGGTTACCCTTTTTAAAGTGAAACTTTTATTACATCGTCTCAAACTTTTTGGTCTGTGTAGCGCATGTCGCGTGTATCGCGGCTGCCGAGTAGGTATACCTACTCGGCAGCCGACCGACACGCGACATGCGCTACACAAAGCAGTGTTCGGAACCGTTCGAAAAGATTCACTTTTACCGTGGTTTCATAAATACACACAACATTTTTATTAAAGATAGAATATTGAAAATTTCGTTAAAATCGAAAATTTAATTAAAATTTATGCAGTTTTCATATTAAAAGTAAAATTACTAACGACCTGCTACTATTTATTTGATTTATTATAGTAAATATTTAATTGCGTTATAACTAATATCACAGTGCAATAGCAGTTGTTATAAATAACAGTGATTTCACAGTGACACAACGGACTTGCTAAACGGTTAGGACAGTAATCATGAAATGTTTATGAAGATCTATAAATAAGTCTCTTCTCATTTACATTCGTATTTATTCCCAGTTTCTATTTGTTCAAATTGTATGTTTACTGTGTGTTATTTAAACATTGAAGTTTATAAACATAATGTTAAAATTTTTCGCAGAAATAATTATTCGCGCGTATAATGAAAGTGGTGATAATATGTATATGAAAGTAATAGACGATTGTTATAATTTTTAAAAAATGTACATTATATCTATCTTTTTGGATAGGTATTATAAATGTGGTAGATATTGAAAGGCTTTTTTTCCAAAGTTATGTACCTATTATTATAGTATTTTAAAAAGTTTATCTGGGTATACTAATATTATAAAGCTGAAGAGTTTGTTTGTTTGTTTGAACGCGCTTATCTCAGGAACTACTTCCGATTGGTCCGATTTGAAAAATTTTTTCGGTGTTAGGTAGCCCATTTATCGAAGAAGGCTATATATCATCACGCTACAACCAACAGGAGTGGAGCCACGGGGGTGAAACCGCGGGGCACAGCTAGTCATACATACACCTTTTTCACTAACAGTATTCTCAGTCCAATTAAAAGTAATCATTCAACAAATAACTAAACAAATTAGTCAGTGTATGATACGATATCTACAGTAATTAACGAGCGTATAATTTAGGTCTATTTTCTAGACTAAATAAACACTAGATAGGAATAACCGTGGGAACTCGTGTACGAAGCTTCATAATTGGATAATTGATACGCTAACAAGATATGATTGAATTTAACTATAAAGAAGTTCAATTGTTTGTGTGTATGTACTATTTAATGCATATAACAATGTAATTGAAAAGTTAGGATCTTAGTTTGTTAGATTTTATATCACAGTGGTAGAAAAGCTCTTTCTTTTTTGTATTTGTCAAATCAGCGCTGTAATGTAGGACCATAGGACTCATTGCTTTAAAATATTACCTCTACATAGTATAAAACAAAGTCGCTTTCTCTGTCCCTATGTCCCTTTGTATGCTTAAATCTGTAAAACTACGCAACGGATTTTGATGCGGTTTTTTTTAATAGATGTAATTGTGAATAGCGATAAAGGAAGGTTTTAGAATATAATTTTTTTAGGTTTTAGACAAAGCGGGCGAAGCCGCGTGCGGTAAGCTAGTCAATCAAAAAATGTAGAGCACTTTTATTACTTGTATAATACGAAATGTATCTAACATTTAATTTTGTTTGTTTCAGGTAAAAATCACAGCAATGGAAATGGAAAAAACATCATACGCATCCGCTGAGATATTTTAAGATTATTTTTATTTATATACATACCAACTTTTAAAATTCATTCTCAGTTATTTTTTATACAGATTTAAATTAAAAGTAATTGATTATGGTAAGGTTTTTGCATCTTAAACAAGGAAACTAAATGACTCCGATGTTGTGTACCTACATAACAATGCTTATACTATTATATGTTTCTCTTCACGCAGTTTATATTAATAAAAGTTTTTTCGACAATAAAGTTCAAATTCCCTTACTTATCTACTAGTCTTCATAGAAATGTTTATGCTAAATTAAACACAATATAAAACACAATTTGGGGCGGATTTCCACTTTCCTAAATGCGTTTTTAATGCTTACGACATTCTGTATTGAATGCTTTATGATGGTTTTATGATTTAGTAGTAATCGATGGACAAACACTACAAACCTACTTTCTTATTAATGAAATGTACGACGGATGTACCAAAATATCATAAGCTACGGAAGTCCGTTAAAAAAGAACTCTAGATTACTAACTAAATATGTATGTAGATAGATTTTGTGTACTCTATCGTTGGTAAATATAGTTCAATTTTATTTTAAAACCAGCTTTCCACCCGCGGCTTTGCCCGCTTTGTTTAATACCATATAAATTATATACTAAAACCTTCCTCTTGAATCACTCTATCTATTAAAAAAATCGCATCAAAATCCGTTGCGTAGTTTTAAAGATTTAAGCATACATAGGGACAGAGAAAGCGACTTTGTTTTATACTATGTAGGCTTTCTCTGTTATTACATACCTTGATTAGTGAAAATATTTGTAACGAACGAAGTAAATCAAACATAAATACCAATAAGTTATCTTGAGGTCAAATCGTGGAGAAAGTTCTAAACAATAATGTTATTATTAGACCGTCAAGCGGCATGACTCATGCCTAATGAGCATGAAGGTTTGAAAATCTGTGGTATAAGTTTATTGACCTCATTGTGTCACAATTAGTAAAGGTTATGTAGAGAAGGGTTACAGGTTCAATCTTAGTTCTTGTGCATTGTCTTCACTATATAGAACGGTCGCTTCCCGCAACCTTATTTATGCTTAGATCTTTAAAATGACGGAACGGATTGTGGTGCGGTTTTTCTAATAGATAGAGTGTTTATAGAGGAAGGTGAATATGAATAATACAAGCATATTTGCATCCATACGAAGCTGGGGCGGGTTAGTAACTAGGGCTAGTATAATATATATTACATAGGTAGTTAATCCTTTATAGATTACTAGCGGTCCGCCCCGGCTTCGCCCGTGGTACATGTTTACGTTTTCTCTACATAAGAACCATCCTCGTACTTCAAGGAATATAATAAAAAAAGAATTATCGAAATCGGTTCAGCCGTTCTCGAGTTATGCGCTTACCAACACAT
>CAJQZN010040358.1:12095-31156 GCA_907164685.1 Colias eurytheme
GAAATCGGTTCAGCCGTTCTCGAGTTATGCGCTTACCAACACATTTTGCGATTCATTTTTATATATAAGATTATTATAAGCAACTGTGTATTTATATAAAATTGTATACTAGGATCGTAAGCGAAATTCGCCTTCATTCCAACGAATTTGCTTTGCCCTGAAACACACATTTGATAAATCTACACTATGATACCGAGCAATGATAAATGTATCATCGCACTACATGGATGCTAGACTGAAATACTAAACAACCGGAGACATAATATATACCTATGTATAGATCCCACTATAGCATAGATTATATCTTTTAAACGCGAAAGTATATGAGAAAATATTTAAGTTATTCTTGCACTTAAAAACAGATAGTATTGGGATAACTTTTTAGCATAGTAATAGTAAAGTAGTATTAAATTTAGCATAGCATAGCATGACAGTTTGATTTGGCATATTTTCAAGCCAGCAACAAAGAATTGATCAATGTATCACGTTATATCTCACAACGTCAAAACGTAATTACCCGGGAAAGGCTCTCGTATCCCGGTAAGTACTGTAAGGTGTCCCATTAATGCGTTCAGTCCATCAGCTTCGAGATCCCGGGCAATCCCGGCCACTTGACTTAGGTTGCGTTTGACAGTGACTGGCTAGTTACTGGAAAGAAAGACAGAAATTAGTTGTTAATATTAAACACTCTGCACCGTGGTTTTACCCCAATTGCTCCGCTCTTATTGGTCTTAGCATGATGATATAAAGCCTTCCTCGATAAATGGACTATCAAACAGTGAAATATTTTTTCTAATCGATCCCGTGGTTCTTGAGATTAGCGCGTTCATGCTAACAAACAAACTCAGTTTTATAATTTGTATTAGTATACATATAATATGTATAGTATTTTGAACGTTTTTTTATCGAGATTATAAGACAGACAAATAAACAGACAGATGACGGTTTTATCGGATATAGTAATTTACCTGCAGTTACTTATGTAAGAGTGAAAATGTGTTGTAAATGTGATTAAAGTCAACATAACTTACACATATTTTCTGTAAGTGCCACTAAGTTTATAATAATGGCCCTCTAATGTGCACTCAGATAGACCATAACACAACTTTTATGCACTCGTCTTATCACTTGTATTACGTGTATTTTATGTTTGTTTCAAATGATAACGGTACTAGAATATATTTTTTTGTAGTTAAAGGAGTCTCTAGGTAAAGTTGTATTATAAATTGTATTATTTCGAAACAAGAACATTATTTGATATTGTATAATATTGCGTATAGGTATCACAGATTGTTTGTCACTAAACAATTTTATACAAATCACTATAAAATGAAATATCGTGGAAATTTACTATTCCCTATAGAAAAATTACCAAATTAGTCGAGTTATGCAAACGAGGCACGAAGACATAAACTCACGAGCGACCTTTCGACCTCGTTCAAATATTTAAGTTAATACGCTTAAACGGACAGATTGTCCCGGAACGAGAAGGGTAGATACTGCCCCGGAATTATAAAATTCGCGCGCAAATTGCAAATTCCCGCCAAAATTCATAACGCCTTGGGAGGCCGGGGAATGTTAAGAAATGTTGCGTGTATTATGAATTTTAATTTATATTGCTTTGTTAAAAAGTTTTTGAAGTTTTCTTTAGGCGCGTTGAGAGTAATATTTCAATGTCGCGTCATGCTAATACCGTCACGTCATGTAGTAAGGAAGTATCTTTGAATCTTGCCAAAGAAATTTCACTTCTAACACCTGTGCTCGGCGCACACACACTTTTTTATGTTTATGTTTTCCTAATTATTTGCAAACCAATAAAAGTTATTAAAACAATTATATTATCTGATTATAACTCTTCTTGTTTGAATAAATAATAAAAAAAGACTACTTGTACTAGATTTTTTAGATTATTTTTTAAATATAGCTAATTGTATCTATACCTACTTAAATAACATAATAATTAAATATCAAACGAAACCTCGTGTACAACACTAGCTATGAATTGCCATTAGTACAAGTTAAAGGGATAACGAATGAAAAATATTAAAATGACTCAAGTTGAACCGATAAAAGTTTAAAGTTTTAAAAAATCACGGCCATTCGTATTATCATACTTTTCAAAGTTGAAGCGAGTGGCGACTGGAGTGAAGCGAAATCATTTTTATGCTAACATTTTAAGAGTTGACTTTCTTTGGAAAGTATTTTCTTGTTACCGTTACTTATATTTTTTGTTTTATGTTGAGGTTTTAAAATGTATTTCTTACTAGGTCCGCCCGTGGTACATATTTCGCAATAAAAGGTAGCCTATGTCCTTTCTCAGGGTCTAAAGATTGTCTGTGCCAAATTTCATCAAAATCGGTTGAGAGGTTTAAGCGGGAAAGCGTAACAGACAGACAGACAGAGTTACTTTCGCATTTATAATATTAGTAGGGATTATCTTTTTATTATAAGTTTCAACTTACTGTTTTAACATTTAGGTACTTAAATTAAATTATAACAATAAATTATGTTATAGGTAATAAAATATCTGTTCGCCTGTTTGTTCCAGCCAATCTAGGAAACAGTTCCACATTTTTCAGGATTTTCACATAATTTAACAATAACAATAACAATAAACAATAATCTTTATTTCCAAAAAATATAAGATGCATAGAAATTGAAAACCCTTGCTTTTATTTAAATAGATAACGTCCTTTAAGGCCGTGTACGCGGTCCGTGCGCTGTTTGGCTCAAATATGTGATTTTTCAAACCAGATTGTCCATCAACCACTTATCTTACAAACATATGAATTACTAATAATTTTAGGAAATTTTATTGTCTATGTAGTTAGTTAAGAGTTTTTTTCAATTAAATACAGTATTTCTGAATACCATCAAGATAACTGAGCCGATGATTACTTGATTTCACTTTTAGTGTCAATTTCGAAGCTAAAAATATCTGAAATTGCTGACAGATCTAACACACAATTATTTTTAACTAACTGCAAAAATCCTTATTAAAATAGTTAGTTAAAAGATTTTTTTATTTTGGACTCCTAACTTACGAAATTAAAATCCGAACAATGTGAATTTTTTTAGAAATTATAGTCGACAAAATGATTATTTTCACCAAGATATTTGACTTTATTGAATATAATTTATACATATTGCAATAAAAGAATGTCTTACTTATAAGATAAAATTTAAAAAATCAACTAAGGTACCTCTATTATTTTTCTACAATTTTTTTTAAAGTACTATAAAACACTGCGCGCGACCCGATTAAAATCAGTCGGCAGCGAGCCTTTCCAGAGAGAGGACATGTTGCTCGGCGCTCTCCTGTAGACCTATGCTGTTCATAGTAAAAGGATAGCGCAAGCCGCGATCTATCGTAATAGATCGCGGAGTTTTTGACTTGCGTTAAATAGAATATGCGCTCTTAAACTGCTTACAAATTAAAAATATCATGTAACACGGCTGAAGTCGCAAGTCAAAACTAATAAATTCTTGTCAATAAAATAATAATCGATGTAAATATATAAACTGACGCAAGTTTTAAAGTTATTCAGTGTAAACTTTCTATTGTTATCTACAGTATAATGAAAACGGATCAAATTGAAGTCGATAGTTGTCCACCGTTTAGCTCGACGTTAACTAGTGGCGATAATTGAGCAAAGCGAGCGTGGAAGCGGAGCGAAGGCGGGAGCGTGTTAATGTTTTCGGTATTATTTGTTAAGAATAATAGGAAATAGTTCCTTTAGGTTTTTAGCTAATTAGCTAGTAGAGGTAGCGGGGCACTACACACAACAGAGTAATTACTTTGTTTCTAAATATTATGTTCTCTTTATCTTATATGTTAGTAAAAGTGACATATAATGTTTGAAAATCGAAATTATTAAGTAGTAAAAACTTGTTAAATTCGAAGTTCTTTTTTCATCTTAAGCGTTTCTAAACCGCACTTGCTTATAAAATGAAAAAGTAATATAGAGCCAATATATGTTTAAACTAAATTAAAAACTGTTAAGTATTTTTAACGTATCACCACTTCTGCTGTTGCTCGCTCATCACATGACTACATTTTTCTAATTAAATAATTCCTCTCATTTACATTTCAGTTAAAATGCTTCATTCTCTACTATTTTTTCATACAATTTTCTAAACATTTATGACAATACTAGCTTTCCGCCCACGGCTTCGCCCGCTTTGTCTAAAACCTAATAAATTATATACTAAAACCTTCCTCATTAATCACTCTATCTATTACAAAAAACCGCATCAAAATCCGTTGCGTAGTTTTAAAGATTTAAGGATAGATAGGGACATAGGGACAGAAAAAGCGACTTTGTTTTATACTATGTAGTGATTATCGCCCCGCTACCTCTCCGCTCATCAGACTTCATCTCATCTCCAGTGACCTCTTCAGAGACTGTTTGTCTTTGAGTTTGAGTGTTATATTGAGTTTTACTGTTCGAAACTTGATGTTAACTTAGAGATTCATTTAAGATCCGCCTTTGACCGCTTGTTTACGGAGCTATCGCTTCAGCGATTTGCATTTTAATAATGATATTGTTGTATTATACATAATATTATACAAAAGTGTTGAATTCTGTGTGTCTGTTTAATAAATAATTAAAGAACTGGCTCTTAGACTTCAGTTAAAAATATATAAAACTATACTTGAACTGTATTCAGCATATAATTAGGTACCCATATTATAATTATGGCAAATAGTATATGAAAAACCGACGTTACATAATATTTTTAATCCTATGATCCTTTATTTTAATATAAATTAATAGATCGAAAAAGATTATGCATTTACTACATTATTTGTTAAATATATTACATACGTAACTTGTGATATCATTAAATTCACCAACATTTTTTGTTCATATGTTCTTTTCTCTTCTCACAAATACCGACGTGACGTAACCACCATAAAAACCGTACTCATAAAAAACAAAATGCAATATAAATTCGCACATCGAAAACCGCAGACGAAGCCGTAGCAAATGGATGTATTTAGCAAACAATTAGCGTTATATATCAGATAAGACGATAAGCCGATTTTAATTTCCCCTTTCGATATCGCGTTACCGGCTTTTTAACGAAATATAGCTTTATTGTACGGATTACAAACACACACATGTCTATGTATATTCGCAAGCAATTTAAGAGCAAAATAATTATATTTTCAAAATCATTTTTAGGGCCCCGTACAACTAAGTTAACCTTGTACGGAACCCTTAGTGTCACAAGTTCGACGCGCACTTTACCGATGTTTAATTTTATGTTCGTACTGAAAATAAAAATAAATGATAGCACAAGGCACGTAAGGCATTTTTTGAAACAGAAAAATAATATAACAAATTGAAATGAACATATTATATTTCCACAAAATCGCTCTATAAAAAACGAGCGTTAACAATTTATAATCGTACATTTTATTTTACGTAGAGGTACCTACATATATACTCTTATCTATAGGTATAATAATATGCAACGGGTCTTCTCGTACGTATTTCAGTGGGAACAGTGTAATTTATCATTGTTTCCTCCTCACAATGCACATTCGAATGTTACATCGCTATACTGGGACGCAGTAAAGTCGACAAACTCAAATTTCGACCATAAGACTTACAAATTTTAACAAGAGCGTGTGTGCCGAGCATACGTGTCAGAAGTCAGAACTTCTTTGGCAAGGTTCAAAGATACGAAATTCGTCGCCTCCATGACGTGACGGTATTGCCATGACGCGACCTTGAAATATTAGTCAGAAGTTTGTCTTCAAAAAACCCTAAGCTAATAATATTTTAAAATAAAGCTTGTTGACAATCGAAGCGCACTTAACGCGAAGGGACAGACCGATTCCTTTAAATTTGTGTGTTTGTCCGCCAGGTAGGTTTCAAAAATAATAATAGTTTATGAGACCTTTGGCTTACACACTGCGCACATTTTTGTATTATTTAAATTAGTGTCTTTGTTTACGTTTAAAATTAGCAAAATAATATTTGAAATTATTATCCTTCATAATGTGACTAAAATAAGCGATGTAAATTTGTCTTTATATTAATGCTGCAGAATAGCTGGTTATTCTTATGCTAACTTATATTATTATACTTACCTACTTTACTTACTGTTAGAAATGAATTAATAATTCCGATTATACTTCTAAACGTTTCAACGTAAAGTAAATTAAACATTTAAAACATTTTGCGCGTGTAATGCAAAATATCAATCGAAAGGTAGTTTCTAAGTAAAATTAATTTAAAATTCAATGCGCAGTGTGTAAACCTTTCGCCTTAACGCTAAGACGGTGTCGGATCGTTATAAAAACATGAAAATCGGTTGTTCTGTGGATTTTGATATCGGCTTCGACCGCACAACGATATAATAATATTGGCCGACTGTAATTGTGTTTGAACGTTTCTTATTACCTATGTGTGGATTTGAATTTGATTGTTTTGACTGGACAAGGGAAAATATTAGTATTAATTTCTATTTTCTGTTTAAATGAGTTCTTAGAAGTTGTGAAAATGATAGGCACACGAAGGTAAAAGATATTACTATTTTGAACGCATGTCAATTTTAGGTATGTATTTTTGCAAGGTATAAGCTTTTTTAATCTATACTGTATTGCACGCCTCATAAGCGAAGCGTTGAGGTGGGTACTACTGTCACTTCGCGCAAAACATCTGATTTTTCAAACTTAAAATGTCTTTATGTATCATACATTGCACTTGTAAGATAATACATACACACACATATTAAGAAAAAACACTATTTTTAACGTTCATGATATTTTTGATGTCATTTTTGTTATTTAAACTAGTTAAAAAACAGTTTAAAAAAGTTCTGTCTTGGACGTCCGTGTGCCTGTATGTGCGGATCCTTTTTCTTGTTAACACGATAGTGACCGAAATACTTTACTAATCGAGTCTTTTTTTTTTCTCTTACGCTTGAGTATGCTCAGGAATAGAACCCTTTCATTTTTCAGGGTCTGATTCGATGTGGTTTAATTGTTATTAAATAAACAAAAATAATAATTAATAAATATTTATTAAAAAAATATTATGAGGCGTGCACTTTTGGATTTTCCAAATTATTTGTAATCTTTACTTATAATATTATAAGGCTGAAGAGCTTATTTTTTGTTTGTTTGAACGCGCTAATCTCAAAAACTACTGATCCGATTTGAAAATTATTTCGGTGTTAGATAGCCCATTCATTGAAGAAGGCTATAGGCTATATATCATCACGCTAAGACCAACAGGAGCGGAGTAATGCGGGTGAAACTGTGGGACACAGCTAGTATCTGATATTATGGTTAATTATCATCTCTACATAAATTACGAAGAAAATTTAGTATTATACTTGGCTTTGTAACTTACCGAAAGGGTAACTTATTACCTAACCACGAAGTAATAACAAACTATATAAAAACAGAACAATGTAAATACACACTTTTGTAGACAGCTATTATTCAAAGAAAATTTATTCGCCAAGTTTCTCCATTGTTACACATATTAAATGGTATATATTTAAGGTTTTCTAATTGTACTATGATTATTTTACATGTCTGACATCACAGGGACAAAAGGTAAGCGTTTTTTATATTATTTTTGACTTGAATACCAAATTATGACATAGAAAAAAAATTATTGTATAACTAGCTGTGCCGCGCGGTGTGATCCACGGACGAATCCAAGGGTCAGTATTTTTTATTTTCACCTGATATTTATTCTGATATACATGTAATCTATATTAGGGACTGTCAAGTTTCATCCAAATCTGTCAAACAGTTTTTTCGTGAAAATTTCTATTCATACTCACAATTTTTCTTATTTATAACATTAGTAGGATTACATTTTTAAATAAAAAAAGGATATTCGTGCATTAAAAGGGAGACAAAGACTCAGCATGTGTCGAAAAATAATCAATTAAAATCAAAATACGCATTGTTATTTCAAATCTCAATGAACATAGCATATGCGAAAGAAAAATAATTTTTAATACAATTAATATATGACAAGAGAGATATATGTTCGGGGTGGAAACTGCTGACTCAGTGCTTTATCATTGATTTAATTAAACGGAGGGTTAGTTTAACCAGGGTTAACGTGGTTGACGGTTTAGGACATTTTTGACGAATCGTATAATGTGATTAAACTGTAATTTTTACTTGATGTCTGTGTTAAGTAATTAAGTTATTACTGTTACAATGCGTTTTTGCTGTGTTGTAAAATTGGATATTGTCATTTTTAATTATTTTAGGAGCATGTAAAAATTTTGTGACATGTGTTCATCTATTCAAAGGTGTAAATAAGTAACTTGAGGAGTTAGTATAGGTAATAATTGTTTTTTTTTAATTTTATTTATGAATAGTTATTTACACTTCAAAATTTCAATATAATTAACATGAGAGTGTAGTTTTCTGATGGATTTGTATAAAATTTCCAACACAGTATAAAAACTAAGGTTACAGCTAGTTTTCAAATAAAACTTTCAAAATATAAAACCAACATTCAATTCACCAATAGAAAAGAGCCCTAAAAAACGTCCCTTTCAACCGTACCCATACTTTTTGCTTCCCAAACTCATTGGTGGACGGAGCCGGGCAAAAAGGCTAGATTAGTCGCATTTTTTGAGTTGGCAACTCTTTCCAATGGAGTTACTTGCTCTTATTTTTGGCAACTTTGTTACGTTGAAGGACAAATTTAACAGTGAAAAGTGTACGGGTTATATTTTGAGGTTATTTTGATGTTTTTGCTTTTCGATTTTACGGATTAGGCTGTTTAATTGTTTAAAATATAAATAGTTTGTTTTGTTCTATATAAGTTTTTATTCTGATAGTGTTTTGTTGAATAGTTGCAACTGTAGATTTATTTTTAATCGATTCGTTTTTAGTCTGTCGAAGAGATATACCTATCTATAACTATTCATTAATAAACTATAATCAAATGTACAAAAAGATTGTATATTAAATAATACATATTGTTCCTTTTAATCTTACACCCACTACAATATTATCTATTTTGAGATCCTAATTAAATATCGCATAATAAATTGCCTACTCCTTTGTTATAGCTGACAGTGTTCACAAAATAAGGAATTATTCTCGACTCAATCTTATTAGATGACAGCCGAGTTGTTTGCAAACAATTCGTTAGCGAATATTATTTTAAATGGCACGTGTAGATAAAGTACATAATATAATGTTAGGTAGTAATTATAATTTTATATCTGTGTTTGTGGCCCGATACCCAAAAACTACTGAACCTACTTTGTTTAAGTTTTGCGTGAAATGCGCGAATTCGTGGGCTGGTACCTAAGGCTAATTGATACCTATGACCTGTGTTACGTTTAAATAGGTGAATTTCTTTATCCAATCGGACGTAAAATAATATTAATTATATTTTATTTTTTAATAAATTTTTAAAATTTTTAAAAACATTTTTTTAATAAATTTTAAACCTACCTATACCGTACATATTTTTTTAAATTACGAATGCATCCGCGATTTACGGATATGTCGAATTTCTGTACATTAAATGTGGCGTAAAAAATAAAATAGTGTGACATTTTAAACATTTAAAAAAAGGTTCACCGTTTTTGCTTTTTGTCGTACAATAAAGGGCCACGAGCGATACTCTTGATAAATTTAATTAATTCAACTCGATACATCGAATATTCCAATTTCAGGCGAAAAAATAAGCGGCGAGATTTAAAAACTTTTAGGTTTTTATTCTTGTGCGATTTGGACGCGGCGAGTGTTGATTAGAAAAGCTCGTTTTCTAGAGAAGTTTTTGTTAGGCTTTCCGCTCTTATGGTTTATGATATACATTGCACATGTGAAACGTCCATTATTTTGCACCTTGTAAGTTCTTTCGCAACAAAAATATAGACTATACTACAACCAGAGATTTTTTCTGTAGGTAGTATAATATGTACAAAAATGTTGAACTTGGTAAATGCAATAGGTAAAGTGTGCAATGTAAACGTGTCGCTACGTATGCTTTATAGTGCCAAAAATGTATATTCCTTTGACGTATGGTATCTTATTAATAAGCAATAAAGTATCGCCGCGTGTGAACCATCCGTCTGCAAGCCGCCTTAAACCATTCATTGGATCCGACACAATAGTGGCAGTGAAATGAAATGCAGGCCGCTCTGTTTGCCCGCTCCGTTATTAAGGATTTGTTCGTAACGGGCTTGTTATTTCATCTGTTACGAAACGCCGCTTTTAATATACCTTAATAGATTTAGCGTTGTTTGCGAGCGTTTTTTGTTTCTTTGGTAAAGAGCTTTATCTTAGTATGAAAGTGCATCTAATATTGTTAATGCGAAACTTTGTCTGTTACGCTTTCCTAGCTGAATTATAGCACTGATTTGGATGGAATTTGTTGAACCCAGGGGGTCAAACACAGGCTACTTTTTTCTACATAGATTAAAATATTCGCGCTTTTTTGCTCGCAGGGCACAGATAGTTACTAGTCACAGAGAAAGTTGATGAACAGCATCCAGCAAGTTATTTTATTATAATTTTTATTATAATAGAGTTTCTCATTCTAAAGCCTATAACTACCATTCGGCTGCACGCATTGTGATGAAACAAATATTTAATAAATCTGCAGCTTTGTAATACAGCAACTAAGTACGATATATCATCGCGATCCGTGGAGGGAACACTCTAAAATACGAAAAGACCAACTGCGTATTACAAATTACAATATAGATTTTATTCAGTCGTTTTAAAACTTGAATCGCTGAACAGATTAAAATGTATCTTGGTATAGAGATAGATAGAATGTTTGAGAAGGACTTAAGGCTATACTTTTTGTCAAAAAATTTGAAGGGGATAAAATAGGGGACCAAAGTTAGTATATAGAAGGAAGCAGTTATATTTAATTCAACAGAGCTTTGAAAGAAGCCTGTTTGAGATTGAGAATTCGACAATCGTCACAAATGACGCGGATGTAATTAAATTTTACGCCATTGTTTCAAAGTAAAGTTAAGTTAAAAGTTGTTACATTAAGATATGTAAGGGTACAAGTTAGAGGCTGTATTGTTGATAACCGCGACGGATGTCTGAACAAACTGAGATAACCTGTGACGTCATTAGGGTAGACAAATATTGACTAGCTCACGCCTGCGGGTTTGTGGTATTTTGATATACACGAACATACCGAGAAGCTATTTTTTTTTAATTTATTAGGTACCTACCTATACACACATTCTTTTTGTTGTTGGTTAAATATAATCAAAATGGGAAATAAACATTGAAGTGAAAAATGTTTTTATTTATCCTCGTTTCTAATGGAGACCAAATATTTAAGATTTCGATTAAATTTTCTAGTCTTCGATCTAAATTAAATTTCTATTGTAGTGTCCAATTCGGGATATTATTTCTTTAAATCACCTACTATGTTAATTAATTTGTATTGACCCAAATAGGTACAATTTTGTTTTAATTAAAATAGGTCAAGCAGATTTAATTTAAAACGTATCTACATCTTTAATCTATGATCTATAATATAATATTGTGTATGATTAGAGTTATCTTCCAAATACCTACTAGAAGACCAATGCCTAAAATAACTAACAGATTCCGATTTATAACGATAGGTATACTATATTTAGGAAATAGGATAAAAAATCCATATTTTCTATTACGAAAAAGGTAATCCTAATTTACTCAGTAGATAGTATACGAGTTACCTACGGCAGTTTTGACATTGTGTAAATCAGTCAAGAAGCACTCAAAAGTAGAATACATGTTTGTCTTATTGTTTACAAAATCTTAACAAACATTTATCAGATTCATTAACATTTCAACATCGAACCCGCGACCTTCCCGTCAAATAGCGAACCTCTAAACCGCGTCTCAATTGTCAAGTTTAATTAATTTTTAGTTGAATTGTTTATTTGCTGACGCTACTTCGATCTTAATTTAGATAACATTTAACGCTTTAATGCGGGTGATACTATCTATGAGCTTAGAAATTCAATTTTGTTATGCATTTAATTATTTTGTCTTTTTTATAATACCTAGGGTACATGGTGTAGTGGTTACATTGAGTAAGATGGTACCTATGTATGGGTTCAATCTGGATTTACACTTAGGTAATTGTATGTACCTAATACCTATTTGCAAAATATTTATTAGCATGGTGTTATAAACCACTTTTTATGTAGTTTACGATGGTGTGGCCGAGGTCTATATCTACTTGAAATGCCAAATAATATTTATATTTTGATTCGCACAAAAAATTTTGACAAATTTTATATGGGATAGGCTTCCTTTATAATATGTAATTGCAAATTGATATGTTGAAATCATAAATTAATAGAAAATATTGTTCCTACTCATAAAAAAACTGATTTTAATATCAATTCTAATTCAAAAATCTAACATTATTTGACTCTACATGAACAGTAGATCTTCGTTCCATATTTTTATTTTTATACTAAACCTACATACACTTGAGTACATATTATACAAGTATACAACACAATATACGAATATAAAAACATCGTAGCAAACCTCAGTAATGGCACGCACACACACGCACTGCGGTCTATACGCAACTCGCTCGCGTGTGCGTAATGGCAGCTAGCAAATTGCAACCATCTGCAATGGGATACAAAGATGTATAAAATCTAGATAGTATTTGTGTTTTTGTTTCGTTTTACGTATATATAGCAAGGTAGAGGATTCCCTGTTTGAATTGGTAAAAAAAAATATAATGGCTATCTATTCATACATTTACAGTCTAAAAGTATGTCGTTTTTGAGTTTATCCGTTTAACATCAAGCCTACGAATGAGCCACCGTCACTGTTTCATTTAAATAGAGCAGCCACTGCTTTAATAAAAAAATGATCTCCCAAAATAAATCAGCATTCAAAAAGTAAATAGACTTTTCAATTAATTTACCATCATGTAAATTATATAACTGAATCGGTACAAAAGAAAACAACGTGAAAAGGCAAGTGGTAGATTTAACGTTAATCGATAACATATGCCAACACGCACTTGGCCAGCATGGTGGATTATTGGTTAAATCCACATGAGGCTCGTATATCTGCAGCGGGAACGAATATGGGTAATATATTCATATTCTATACACTCCATCAGCCCATATTTGTTCAAATATGAATGAAATATTCCATATATTTGCACTATCTAGTAATAGCTATGTCTATGACATAATCAGTATTAGGTATGTAAAACTAGTTGCTAGCCGCGACGTCGTTCGTTTATTATTTGAATACTAATTCATGTTATAAAAGATTATATTTAACATATTTATTAAGGTTTTACTAAGTAAGTTACCTACCAAGTCAGCAAAAATGTTTTTCTAATTTTAGTTAACTTTAAAATCTACCACTACACCGATTTTCCTATGACAAATACTAATAGCCTATCTATAAAAAAATCTTGAGAGAATATTTACGGTTTTAAAACAGGTTTAAAATCGGTTAAATAATTCGTGGTCGATGCAATAAGATGTGATCTCCCAATGATTTGTGGCGAGGTAATGTGTTTCAATTTATAAAATTACATCCAATACTGGATATCGCACTAAACTTTCTCATCATATTTTGATTTATATTGGTTACTAGCGGTCCGCCCCGGCTTCGCCCGTGGTACATATTTACGTTTTCTCTACATAAGAACCATCCTCGTACTTCAAGGAATATACTTAATAAAAAAAGAATTATCGAAATCGGTTCAGCCGTTCACACGTGATGCCGTGACAACGCGAAACGGGTTTCATTTTTATATATATAGATTACTGGATCTTATAACACATATAAATATAAAACATAAATATTACGTAGGTTTTAAAAATTGAAGCGTTTTAAAATTAAACGTATTTTGAACTGCTGACTAATTACGCGAAAACAGCTGAATTGATTTTGATTGATGATATAACATGATGGGATGGTGAAATATGTAACACATGATTTTTATGTCAACATTAGGTGATAATTTTTTTTTTAAATCGTAATATTGGTATATTTTTTAACGAAGTAACCGAATAACATACAATAGATACAATGTATATAAAAGATAGTGTAGTTTATTTTTAACTTCTTAAAACTTATCGCTAAAAACATAGTTATAATGAAACTAATTGATTTGTGATTCTCTAAAATAAAATTATAATATAAAACACAATTATGTATTATAAAAAGTCCGTCAATCAAGTTGTATCGTTACGATCTGATTAAGATGAGCACAAAAAATATTAACAATTCATTTTTAAGACAAACCTTTGAAGGTCGAATGTATAAAAAACGACATTGTGTTTTAACCAACTGCACTAAAAGGAATATTTTGCAACAATTTGTACCGATTTTTTTAGTAATATTAAATGAGTAGGTACCTAATATTAAAGATTTGAATTGAGATATTAATATCAAGTTATTAAAAACGGTTAATCGATTTTGATAAGATTTTCCATAGCAGTAGTCTCGAATACAACAAAGTTCATGTACGCTCGTAGCGGGAATATAAATAGCGCTATTGGACATTACAGTGCAATTAACACGGACAGAAATGCGGACAATAATCATAAAAAATATTATATTGCCTCACTCGAGCACCGAACCTCGGAGGCGTTCTTGTTTTAATTTTAGCGAAGGGAATGGATACAATATGGATATATGTATAAGTTTTATTAATAGTTATGTAGTTTTATATTTTGGTTTCATGTATTTTAAGTAATGTGGTTAATCATACGATTTTTTAACCTTTCAGTATTATCAATTATCTACTTTAATCTATACTAATATTATAAAGAGGAAAGGTTTGTATGTATGTATGTATGTATGGTTTTCACGCATAAACTACTGGACCGATTTTGATGAAATTTGGCACAGATAATCTTTAGACCCTGAGAAAGAACATAGGCTAACTTTTATTGCGAAATATGTTCCACGGGCGAAGCCGGGGCGGACCGCTAGTAAATATATAAAACGGCTTTAAAACTGTGCAAAAATAAGGCTTAGGGCCGATTTTTCAATGCTCGGATAAAACTTATTCCTCGAATAATGTATAAAAATAACATTTTAAAAACGTATTCTAATTGCCCGTATTTGACAGTTTACGTGACATTTTAATATTATCGTGTAATACTATTGGACGGATAAGTTTTATCCGAGCATTGAAAAATCGGCCCTTAGATACGTATGGCCTATGGGCATAGAATATATTATATTATATACTCTAACGCGACGTAGATAGCTTTTTAAATATATTTAAATTGATATCTCATAATCACATCGAAATCAGTGAATTATTTCACATTATTTCAAATTCCCAGCATAAACATTACATTATTAAAATTTTAAAATCTCAGCTTCCAAGGGAATGATTAAGAACTCAAACCATGTGGCATCCGTGATCCGACATCTTTGACGTTGACAGGTGTGATTGCGTGTTGTGTCATAAATGCGAACTTCAAAATGTTACGTTCCCATAAAAAATTACGCGCTTACCTGGTGGTAAAGTATAGTGGATAAATTTAAATTATGGGGTTAATTACTTAGCGATAAAATTTTTGCTTTCTAAAAAAAGTTGCTTTTGAATCTTTAAAAAAGTCCTATTAATTATTAATTATGGGTAATTCATGTTTCATCAATTGTTGTTTATTACCTTGATACATTTGATACAATATTTTTTTTTTAATAAGTAGCTTGTTTATTTTAAACAAGCTTACTTCGGTCGCCATAATCTTTCATGTGTGTATTTTTAACCTATTAAAACTAAATTATATTTTACAAGATGGTTATTTAACAGTAAAAGCTATATCTATAATCGCAACGTTTCACCCACGTGGCTCCGCTCCTGTTGGTCTTATCGTAATGATATATAGCCTTCCTCGATAAATGGGCTATCTAACACCGAAATAATTTTTCAAATCGGATCAGTAGTTCCTGAGATTAGCGCGTTCAAACAAACTAACTCTTCAGCTTTATAATATTATTAGTATTAGTATATTAACATTAGTATAGATATAATATTTTGGTGAACTATAGTACATAAAATATAATATTCAGTGTTAAATTCGCAACGTGCAGTCTAAAGCGAGATGCAGCCTCCATCATAACCCCAGATCCAGGATTTGAGCTGATCCCTAGGCGACCGCACTAATACTACCAATTTTGTGAGATACTGCGTGATGATATGTGGATGTGTTTGTGTGTGAATGTATTAAATTGATGTAGAGATTTTAGTGAAAACAGACAGATAGGTATCGTTGTATGTTAAGAATAATCTATTAGGTATGATTCATTAATCACTACATAGTATGTACATAGTATAAAACAAAGCCTCTGTCTATCCGTTTCTATAATGTATGCTTAAAAAACTACGCAACGGAAGGTTTTAGTAGGTATTTAATTCATTGCGTTTAAGACAGATTGTTATTTATTAATTTGCTAGCTACTTAATTAATAAAGATATCTTACTATCTTAAAAAAATGTCATTATATGAATATAAATTTCCTTTTCCTTTAAAATTGATATACCAATGATATTTATTATTTACTGTTGATTGTATATTTCCACGAATGAAGATAAAATGTCCATATATTAATTAATTATAAAATAAAAACAAATAATACGTTATACCGGTAAATTATAAATGAGAAAATCATTAATCTTGTTAAAGGCGGGTTCACGGGTATTTTTAATATTCACAAATAATTGATGAGTCAAAAGAGCTATCATATTAACTGAATATACACAGATGATACATCCGTTTATACGGTTCTGTGTTATTTGTTAATGATATAAAGTTAATTAAACAGGACGCATATGATAAATGCGAAAGATTTTGTGTGTTTGTTACGTTTTAACATGTGAAAAGTCCAACGGATAAATTTTGATAAACTAATGGAGAGTAACATAGAATTTAAGGGGGTTGAAAAAGGGATGAAATTTATTAGGAAATAGCTATCGCGCAAAGGCAATGAGACACGAACGAACCAAATCATAAAGTATGTATATTGAAACTAAAACTAAACAAACATAATATAAATAATTACCTTATTTATTCACCACAAAATACCTGTAGCTCGCAGCATCCCAATCTAATTGAATTTACTAGGTTTTAGGTCTTACAATAGTTTCTAGGTCAGAGTTCGTGGAATTCATTTTAGTATAAATAAAACAAAATTAGCAATTCAAAACATAGCACACATTGAGCTCAATCCCGCAACAAATTACGTGAAACACTAATTAGTTATTTAATTAAAATAAATTAAACTTGCAGTATACAGTATCATTTTGGATGTAGCAGTTTGAATGGTTTGACAAACATGGGTCTAATGTATGGGAGGTTAATGAATGGGGATTATTTTAATTTTAATTAAGTACATATATAATTTAATGGCAAGCTTTAAGTCTAACGCAGTAAGCAGTAGCTATCTGGTATATTATGCTTAGAAAGTTTGTACTTACATCTTTTATTGTTCTTTATTTGTGCTCCGATAGACATAGAGTATATTTTTTCATAAAAAGATTTGTAAGTAAATTAAATTTCAATAAGAATACAAAATATTAATCCAATGAAAAATAAAAATATAAATCACAACATGTAAATTATAATACTTATCCAAAATTGTGTATCTTTGTGCGTCATTTTTACGTTCTTTCACGTGTCAAAATCTATTAAACGATCCATCTGAACAATGCACATAATATCTAGACTTTACTATACCTACCTATTTGTCATCAAACTACCAATAAGTCATTGACATGAAGTTAGCAGCAAGTTAATTATGCTATATTCTGTTTAGTTGCTACCTGCTATTGTTCAATATCTTTTGCTAGGCTATGGTTGATCGAGTTTTGGGATACAGCAGGTAATGAAAAGTATCTTGTTATTGGTAATGTATTTAAATAGATTTATCGTTTAGATTCCGCTGTTTTCTCTCTTTAAACGAATATATAAGTAGCTAGTATATAAGTAGCATATTTATTGATACAAGTTAGCTGGCTTCTGGCTTACATTTTTCGGTTGATATGTTCGGTTTTCTTTTAATCCGTTTTCCGAATCGGTTAAGCAGGTCCTGATTGATAAGTATGTATCTTTATAATATACACTAGCTTTCCGCTCGCGGCTTTACCTGAAATCTGAATAGTCAATGGAAAAATAATGCAGTCCGATAGATTGAAGGTACAAAGAAACAGAAAGACGCACAGAGAGTGAAAAAAAATAATAACGTTTATGTTTTACTATTTTGAAACAATAAATAAAAACATACTTAATAAAACGTAGGTATCTAGTAATTTCAAAAGATAGCAACGTTTTAAATTTTAATATGTTAAATGTTTTCAAAATAAATATTCAGCAAAAAATCAAATTGCGATAACCTACGTATGCATTTTGAAACAAAATATGCATGAAATTATAGATTTCCAATTTCAACGTAGTATCGTTTGAAATTCATATCATACCGAAATACAAATTTGAAACGCGAAAAGCGACAAATGTGCGCTATCAATTCATTTGTATTTAATCGATTTTTGCATTGCATTTTGCTCTTTTTGTAAAACAAATGCGTATTAATAAAAAATTGCATGTTGTTAAAAATGGATATGAAACTTAGTCCAGGAGGAATCGGCGCATGAGTACCGAAAACTATTCCACCTCAATTTTTTTACGTGATCCTCTTCAAATTGCCCTACTGATGATATAAATGCATGTTGCCATGGGGCAACCCGGTGCCATATTGTTTAAACCGAAATTGTTTAAACAATTGCAAGGAATTGTTATTTTTCAACCGGACAAATTTTTTTTATATTTTTTATCGAAATACCAATAAAAAAGGTCCAATTACTTTTCACGATAAAGTTAATATTTTCAAAGATATGAATTTTTTAAGGTTTGAAAAATCTCAAATTTGGGTACTTTCGACCCATGAAAAATATATTTAAAAAAAAAATAATATATAAGTAATATTTTTTTTTCAATTCTCTATACAATAGTTAATAATATTGTTAATAGAGATTTAAGAAAATTTCATTGTTTATATCTGTTTTTTAATTGTTAACTTCGCGCGCTCACAA
>CAJQZN010040359.1:0-16130 GCA_907164685.1 Colias eurytheme
ACTATAAGGGTTCCGTTTTTGCCATTTTGGCTACGGAACCCTAAAAAACTTATAAAACCACATTTTATTGAACGATGATGATAATAATTTAAATAATTATAACAATTTAAATAGCTGTTACAACAAGATCATAAATACAAGTTTGACTAATTTTATTGTATCTTTTAACAAAAAGCGTAATTATAATAATTAGTAAACCAAATATTGGGGTAGGGTAGCCCAATCTTTAAAATTTACGGGATGTGCAACAACGAAAGATGATGAAAAATACACAAATCAAAACAACACATATTATATAAATTTAATAATGAACTTTATTTCGTTCTAGAATCTGTAACTCATCTAAAAGTTTACTAGCCGCTCGTCCCAGCTCCACATGTATTGCCTCGTTGTAATAAGTAAAGCTATGGACAGAAGCTAGTATTTCTACAGCTTAAGTGATACTGTACAGTGTACAAATACTTACATTTTCATATTACATCAAAATCTATTTTGGAGCTTTCGCGTAGTTGGGTAATAAACTTCTTATATCTATCCATCCAACCTTTCACATTTTTAAAGTCCATGTATAATACGGAGTTATATTATTTGCTGAAACTTAAGCTTTGAGAGAGCTTAGAGCTTTTTGGCCAGATGTGAAACACGCTGCTGAAAATATCGAAAATAGCTAAAAGTTACTGGCTTCAGATGGTGATAAATTAAATACTGGTATGGTTGTTTTTAAAAATTTTTAATTTATAAATTTTTTCTTAATGTATTCCTGCAATGTATCTTAAAGACTTTATTACATCAACTTAAGACATCATCAACGCAAAATCTCATCGATCGTTCATTACAACCATATAAGAGCTTAATTATAATTAAGAATAATTTATTAAAAATACACGCGAACTGCGTAAATCGCCAGTAAAAACAGTCAAATCCGACCCGTATGTTAATTATCACACGTGTCACTTTAGAATGTCATAAAATTTGCACACAATGCGTCATAACGCCAGCATGTCCCATAAAGTGCGCGATATTTGGCCACCTTACGCTCGAATTTAATTGTTTGTCCAGTAATGAACGGGATCGATTACATTTAATGAAAATGTCACGTAGCATTTACCGCTAACGAAGTGCAATTATCAGTGTAATTAACAAGTGAATTCGATTATTGTGTTTGTGTTGTGTTTTTTGATAGTGCTACAATAGTACTGATTTGAATACTGGTGCCGAATCTATAGATACGAATACAAAATTGTGTGAAAAGTAGATAATAAAATGATATTTCGTAAATTAAAATAAAAAAATAAAAAAAATTTCGATGAATGTTCGTCTGTTTTACCGGGTAATGTCGAAGAATTCTGTTTGAAATAATTGGTAAAGACGGTAAGACTACGAGTGTACCAAGACCATAAAAATGAACAACCAAGGCTCTTAAGAAAAAAGAAAATTAAAACGTTTGCAAAGTTAAACTCAAATGAGCTCCTAGGATTACACTAAATGATAAAGAAATCTTTTAAACAATACCGACTTTCGGACAACATGGTCAAACAGATAAAAAATTCAATGTTCATATTGTTTGTCAGCCAAACCGTGTGAATATTATGTATGAATCAAACTCCTTTTTTGAGGCGTTGATAAAGCACAATAAACATTTCTACACTTAAAAGTATAGATCCAAAATAAACATGAACGTATGTGGGCGACCCGTTTAAAATACAATAAAGTCACTACAACGTCTTGCCTATTCTATGTCTTACCAAACAATAGTTTGTCAAACATCCTGGTAGCAGTAAACAATACAATAAGCGAGATATAAATCTATTTCTGGACAATGAATGTGAATTAGATTATGATTAGAATAACGTAAGGTCAGATGCGCCGGCGCCGCGTGTCACTGTTCACTGTAATTATGCCATCAGCCGCAGTGGATTAATTGTTAGGATACACTCACACTGGAGTACAGCCCTTTCAAAGTCTGTTATCTTAGTACGACGTTTTGTTAATTCGTAAAGAAAAAATTGTGCATTGTATATTTAATAATCACGAGTTCATTATAGACCGGTCAGTACACAAATAGTTGCCTTTGCAAAAGATTTTTCAGTTAGGAACAACATATTAAAACTGTGATAGTAACGAAAACTAATAAAGGAATGAACATGACAAAAATCTAGTAGAATTTTGGTTGTGGAAAATGTGAAATAGAGTGCTGTTTCTCTTTCCTTAAACTCTTGAAAAGTTCCTTCTTACTTCAACCGCTCTTGTTACCAAAATCCACAACATCCATACTATCAAATTTGAACATTCGTCTAGCAATATTTCTATATTCTTTATTTTTTTCCTTCAGTGAGAGGTCCTCCTTCACTTCTCCGAAGTAAATTGGTATAATCCATTACGATGTTGTCGACCCCGCTCAAATTGCACAGGCTACGAGTCACACTAAATGTGTTTTATACGACGCTATTGAAATTAGTGCTACTTGCGCCTGCGACGACGCCTGTACGTATCCTTTAGAAGGTGCAGTATAGACGTATACTATGGTATAGACCACAGGTATAGACGTAATCACTGTACCCACAGTTAGAGCTTTTGGATACCTAACTTTAGGAAGGAAGGCATATCTATTAATTTTATAGATGATATGGTAACAGTATTTTTATAAGGCTAATTGTAGACCGAAGAAATGTGGTAAAATTGAGAATTGTACAATTTAAATAGAAGAACTTTGTACTGTGCCAAAGAAAAGACAATTAATAATAATTATGTATTCAATTGAGGAAAAGTCTGATTCTTGGACATTGTTATTGAATTTTAAATGACAATATTATACACTTCAACCTTGATTTGATTAGTTTATTTTCATATTTTATTCATTTCTATGTTTCAAACTAGAATAACTAATTTTTGTTCATTGAAATCAAAAGATATATCAATGCGTTAATAGGTAGGTACCTACATTGTTTGCAACAAGAAACGTACCTACGCACTGTCATATTTTCAACAATACAAAACGAACTAGCCAACAAAACTTACATAAATATTATAAAAAATCCCCAAAAATCAAGTACTTAATTGCTACCGTTGAAACTAAAACAAAGACATTCTCAAGACGTTTAATGATACGGGTCCAAAATTGGGGTAATTTCGGCCCGTATAATAAAATTTGACCTGTCTTCCATGGGCCAAGTTAATTGACCTTCACTTGTAGGCCATTTGTCTTTTTATAACTTTAATACTTTATATATATTTTGAACTGTAACAGTAGGTAAAGTAACTGTGTAGTTGAACTTTGTTACGGGAATATAACTGGAATTACGTTCCCTAGTGACTTTGGGCAGGGGTCACGTATATCTGCGCATTGTTTTAATTTAGATCAAGCGCGGATCCAGGGGGGGGGTCACGGGGTCATGACCCCCCCCTGGGCTAGGTCCACGGCCTAAGTGGACCACTAATTTAATATTAACTTTTTTAAATTAACAAATTAATACTGTTCAATATGATGTTTTTATTGAATTTTGAGACGTAAAAGTAATATAGAACAATGAAATCAATTACAAACGGTAACGGAAGAGAATATAACAAAAATTATAGAAAAAGTTTATTAGGGTCGACCTGTGGTCGTAATTTAAGGACAAATAACAGGTTTTTCGATTTAAAAAAAACTATAACTGTGGAATAAAGTGTAATGGTAAAGTTGTATGTAATTAATTTTTTTTCTACAACTTTTGCTGTTACACTTTTCACACAAAACCTCAAATATCGAAATATCCCAGTTCGTGGATAAGACATAAATTAGCAAATTTTTTTTCAAACGAACAATAGAAAATACAGTCAAATTACAACAAAAATCGGCCAAGTGCGCGTCGGACTCACGCACCGAGGACTCCGAGCAAACATATTTTTTCATTATGTTGTATCTTACAATTTTGTTTAAAGGATTTTTTTCTTTATCTGTGCTTGTAAGTGCTTAAGTCGTTGCTTTTAACCAAATTTCAAGACTGTGTTCACGGGAAGTACCTTGTAGGTTTTGATTGATGATTCCCTTGCAAGTAGTTGCGAATTACAGAATATGCGGCTCTAGTTGCTTTTTCTTCAGATTGCGTTGACATAGAATTTGAATTAAATAACAGATTTAAGTTATTATAGACCTGAGTTCTGATGTGAATATCAATTAAATACATGTAGACGTTCATGAGTAAAGGGATTGTAAGTTTAAAATTATTGCACGCCTCATAAGCGAAGCGTTGAGGTGGGTACTACTGTCACTTCGCGCAAAACATCTGATTTTTCAAACTTAAAATGTCTTTATGTATCATACATTGCACTTGTAAGATAATACATACACACACATATTAAGAAAAAACACTATTTTTAACGTTCATGATATTTTTGATGTCATTTTTGTTATTTAAACTAGTTAAAAAACAGTTTAAAAAAGTTCTGTCTTGGACGTCCGTGTGTCTGTATGTGCGGATCCTTTTTCTTGTTAACACGATAGCGACCGAAATACTTGACTAATCGAGTCTTTTTTTTTCTCTTACGCTTGAGTATGCTCAGGAATAGAACCCTTTCATTTTTCAGGGTCTGATTCGATGTGGTTTAATTGTTATTAAATAAACAAAAATAATAATTAATAAATATTTATTTAAAAAAAATTATGAGGCGTGCACTTTTGGATTTTCCAAATTATTCTATATTTGGTTCGGTACAAGCATTCATCTATTTAAAAATATATTTTTAACCGACTTCAAAAAAAAGGAGGAGGTTATCAATTCGGCCGGTATGTTTTTTTTTTTTTTTTTTTTTTTTATGTATGTACACCGATTACTCCGTGGTTTCTGAACCGATTTACGTGATTCTTTCTTTGTTCGATGCGGGATGGTGTCGAATTGGTCCCATAAAAATTTTATTCGGATAGGCCCAGTAGTTTTTATTTTATGAGCATTTTTGTCTGTATTTGTAAATGTTGCAAGTGCAAGTTTGAAGTCGGTTGTTTTTAACGCAGTTATTGACTTGTTAGTTATTACTACATCTGTGCTATAACACGATACTTTTTACTCAATTTCAAGACTGTGTTTACGGGACAGGGTGCTCCCTGCAGGTATTGATTCCCTTGCTAATATCGAAATCCTACGGTCTAGGTCCCTTGATGCTGTGAAAAATTCAAACGTTTTATTTAGTACAATCAAACGTCTTATAACGCAAACTAGCTTACCGCCCGCGGCTTCGCCCGCTTTCTCTAAAACCTTATAAATTATATTATACTATTCCTCTTGAATCACTCTATCTTTAAAAAAACTGCATTGAAATTCGTTGCGTAGTTTTAAAAATTTAATCATACATAGGGACATAGGCACAGAGACAACGACTTTGTTCACTAATTGCGAAAAGCATGAATTTTTCCTTAGATTATAATATAAAAAAATAGTTTGGAAAATCCAAAAGTGCACGCCTCATATTTTTTTTTTTAATAATTATTTTTTATTCATTATTATTTTTGTTTATTTAATAACAATTAAACCACATCGAATCAGACCCTGAAAAATGAAAGGGTTCTATTCCTGAGCATACTCAAGCGTAAGAGAAAAAAAAAGACTCGATTAGTAAAGTATTTCGGTCGCTATCGTGTTAACAAGAAAATCCTCCGCACATACAGACACACGGACGTCCAAGACAGAACTTTTTAAAACTGTTTTTTAACTAGTTTTAATAACAAAAATGACATCAAAAATATCATGAATGTTAAAAATAGTGTTTTTTTCTTAATATGTGTGTGTATGTATTATCTTACAAGTGCAATGTATGATACATAAAGACATTTTATGTTTGAAAAATCAGATGTTTTGCGCGAAGTGACAGTAGTACCCACCTCAACGCTTCGCTTATGAGGCGTGCAATATTTAAAAAAATTTTAACTTACAACCCTGTTACTCATGAACGCTGACATGTATTAACTTGATATTTATACCAAAAACTCAAGTCTAAAATACCTTTACGCTATAATAAAATCAAACTTCTATGTCAATTGTCAACGAATCAGATGATACAGTTGTAAATGCCGAAAAATTTCGCAAATTTCGACATTCGCAAGGGAATCAAAACTCAAAACCTACAGGGTACTTTCCGTAAACTCAGAATCTTGAAATTCGGTACAAAGCAACATCTTATAGTACAGATACAGGAATAATTGTAAAAAATATATATTTTTCAAGTTTGTCTGCCGGTGAAGACCCTTTTTCTCAGGAACGCGTGGAGGTATCAATCTGAAATTCATACCGAATACTCAAATCTACGGTTCCTTATAGCTGTGAAAAAATCAAACTTATAAGCCAACGCAATCAAAAGATACAGCCATTTATGCCGTAAATTATTGCAAATTTCGACATTATCGCAAGGGAATCAAAATCTATAGGTATTGTACTACTTCCTGTGAACACAGAGTTCTGAAATTTGGTTAAAAGCAATGTCAGCACAGATGGAGGAAAAATTGCTAAAACATACATTTCATGCTTATCAACATTCGCAAGTGTTGCCAGGAATCAAAACCTACAGGGTACTTCCCGTGAACACAGAATCTTGATATTTAATCTTTATTTAATAGAAACTTACGTCTAATAGCACAGATAAAGGAAAAATCGCAAAAAGCATAAATTTAATATTAAAACATATAAAAATGTTTGTACGGAACTCTTGGTTCGCTAATCCGACTCGCACTTGACCATTTTTTTTTAAATCTACGTATCAATTAAATTACCAAAATATAGCTTTTGAAAATTGACCACGTCTATGTGACCCCCCCCTGGCACTAAAGCTGGATCCGCCCTTGATTTAGATATCACATAAAAATGGTCCTCTATAGGATTTTGCTGAAAATATTTGAACGAATAAATGTAATATAGGATTGGTTGATCTTTTATTTAAATTTTTTTGTAAGCAACTAAAATATCACTTGGAATAATTACTTTTCAAATAACTATTACAGGATGAAGGCCGTGTGGTGTGTAAGAAGAAGTATTTATACATATTTATTTACGTATTTTCTATGTAAACACTAACAGACACACAACATATATTTCCATTTAATCCTTGAAAGAAAATAATTTGATATCTACTTGTTTTATGTACAATAACATAACTTTTAACTTTTTTATTTGTTCATATTATTTGGGATAATCTAGTGTTTTACATCAATGAGTTTAAATTAAAACAACAAAGCGTAGGGGCAAGCTCAATTGAGACTGATTGTAGTGTTATTTTGAAATGCACTAATTATTCTATTTTCAGAATGCACAATTGATGATAAGTAACCATGTGATTATTAATATAAAGATCTATTGCTGTTGTGACATCGGACAAATGAAAATGTTTACGTTAAAAGTTGCATGCTAGGCTATAGTAAACCTTTTCGGCTATACAATTCTGCTATATTTTTTTGAAGTGAAAACTTCTTTAGCGGCGTTGGGTATAAAATCTTAAACTCGCGTCATTACACGTGGCCTGATCGAAAAAGCATAAGACGGATTTTTTTTTAAAGCCCTTATATTCCATGCGTAAGACGGATACCATTCCAAAATATCAAACATGCTGAACGTTAATAATCAAGTTTTCACTTCTGCCGGCACTCCCGGAGTGCAACCCGTCTTTTTTGTTTTTTGAGATTTTCTCTGATATTAATTTTATTTTAATTTTGTTGTTCTCTTTTTTCCGATTGTTTTCTCCTTCTTTTCATCATTTATGAGAGGAATTTCTCTTAGCAAATTTGAAGACCTATACTGATATTTTTCAGGAGATTTTATAAATCCATGATATGTAAGATTCTGCTATACTAAGATTTATTTTTTTTATTTCAGGAGTGTCCTTTATTATTGGTTTTGAACAGACTCAATATTCGTGTACCTATAACTCTGGTCCTAACTCCTAACGCTCATGTTAATCACTCAAGGAGACAATCAACAATCGTAAACAAAGGCATGAAGTCGTCATAAAAACGTATACCAAGAATATTTGCATATTAAATCTATTCAAACTACAAGTTCGTTATTAAACCATTTAAATTCACTATATATAATTTATCCGAACGTTTATTCGTTCGTACAACGCATAAAATGTGACTTTGTCGCGTGATTTTCTGGTATTGCCATAAAATAAAGACAATATAAATTATAGCCTTTACATTGTATGAGTGTAAAGCACTTTCAATGTAATTTGAGATTAATTGCTGTATAAATCAAGCAATGTATCACGTTTACGAGTTTTCTTACAAAAGCGAATATGCTGATTACATAGTTTTATAATGATGGTTTTTTATATTACAATTTCTTCGCTCTCAGTTAGCTTTTGCAGGTGCTTTTGAGTAAATTTGTGAGTATTTGATAGTTATAAGTAGTTGCGTTAGTTTGGACTTTGAACATTGTGCATGATAATCTATACATATAATAAAATCGTAGGAAAGTCAAAACTGTACATTGAATATTTTTTTAAAAGAATACATAATCCATGATCTATAATCGATATAGAAGCCAAAAATATAGTTTTTAGAATTTTTGTCTGTTTGTCTGTTTGTCTGTTTGTCTGTTTGTCTGTATGTTTGTCCGAGCTAATCTCGAAAAGTACTGCATAGATTGACTTCAAATTTTGCATGAATATTACTAACAGGTCGTGTGAGGTTTTTTTAAACATATTATCATGCTATCACCTCCGGGGGAGGAGCTGTGAACCTTTACTTTTCTTACGTATTCCGTGAACTACGACAGCGTACAATCTAAAGACTCATGTTTAAATGTTGTTTTTGAGTAAGCCATGCTATTATCTAGCTTTACACTATAAAAACTACGTCATTTACGTTATTTGGGCAGAGAAACTGTTTAATGAATCTTAGTACTATAAAGACAAATTTGATTCAGCGCCATCTATGAGATTTCGTAAAAATCAAATCAATTTACATGAACACTACTGAACACAATGTTAAAAATTAATAATTTAAATATTATAATTATGTTATTTATTTATTTAACTCTTTAACCCATAATAAATCTTCTCTTCCCTATAAGGTGCGCTTATATAATTCGTGTGAATATACTACATTTTTAAAAGTGAGGGTAGATGTATATTATTTTAAGTCAAACTAGACACCATTACAGTTAATCTAATATTGATTGTGTTCATTGGTTACATTTTTAAAAATCTTCGTGTTTTAATAATTCGATCACGAGGCGGGACTCTAATACAAAAAGGTTAGTTCGTTGATAATTATTATTCCTTCATCATTTACATGTTGTTAGTAAAAATATACTTTGACTGTTAATACTTTTGTTCAGTATTTATCTGTATGATTATTGCTTGGTAATTAATATATTTTCATGTCATATAGGTACCTAATTATAAACATAAGTGTGATGTGAAACTAGCTGGATTTATTTTTACACACTCACAGTCTTATATTTTGTGTTAATGTTAAAATAGTATTAATAGTGTAAATCATAATATTTTTTCAAAGTTAAAAATATTTCCTTTTTTCTGATGGTGTTGCCATCGAATTAAACCGCGCTGTCTTTTCGTTCACAAAAAGTCATGTTATTAGGACCGAATATGTAGCCGCCTCAACTTACGGAAACGAGAGTAACCTGCGTTGTCTGTTAGTTATTATATAGTCGAATTTAACGTTACATGGAAATTGGAATCTAAATATATGTATACCTACTTATATTAAATCTGTAGAGGTCAATTCTGCACATGAAATATATTTCCTAAATAACTATCACGAGGTGATTAGAGATCGACATCGACGTCAAAAATGTTTGTCCGTCTGTCTGTCTGTATAACCGTTATAGAAACAAAAACTACTCGACGGATTTAAACGAAACTTGGTACAATTATTTTTCATATTCGTGAGCAGAGCAGCAACTCCATTTTTAAGCTTTCGTCGCGTGTGCGTTCTTAATGCGTGTATCTTAATGGTTAAAGCTACACAGAAATCAAGTATGAAAGAAATGTTCTCCATATTATATAAAAAATATCTCCCGACAAATGTCTATCTTTTATGGTTGAGCTTAGGAGTTCAAAGCTTTCTGATTATATTTGTCTACTAGCTGTCCCCGCGACTTCGTTCGCGTGGAATAGTGACTATGGGACCTATGACCATGGGCTCAGTGGGTGGGGCAACAATAAAAAATCATTTTTATTTTCATGCTCCCACTCCCGCGCCCACTCGCACTCCCACGCCATATGCCACGTTCAGTCCCAATCCCACGCCCACGCCCACTCCCCTTCACAATTAGTACCTACCAGATCAAAGCCAGGGTAAGCGCCCCACCCAGCCCCACCGTGGCTACGCCCATGCTGAATTACTACTTAAGATACAATTATTGAGTAAATACGTACTAAAGTCCGGTCGCGAAGCAGAAAGAATTTCGTACAATGACCTCTTTACCTACTGACAGTGGTCACAAACATTTTTGAATGAAGTGCAGTTTACATGAAATATTTGGAGGAGAAAATGTTTTTTACTAATTTATTAAATAAATGTCCTCTTTTCATTTACAATACTTATTAGTTAGTTACATTTTAACTTTTTCAATAACAACGATATATTATATAAAAAAAAGTGTGCGTGTACACACATAAGAAGTGAAACTTCTTTATGACCTTATTTTTCAAAAAATAATTTACTATGTAGGTACAATATTACAGAAATACGTTATTCAACACGCGATTTCGACTTAGGCGGATTTTGATTGGACATAAAGAGTTTGAGGTTTATTCTTATAAATTTTGAATTCACAAAATCATAATTGAACACCTGACACCAATCAAGCAAACACAAACCTTACGCTCTCAGGTTAAAGGTTTACAATCCCTAAGGACGGCGGTCATTGCACCTGTGCGAGCAAGACACATTATTTTTACAAGGGAGTGACAGTGACAGGTTAATGTACGAAATTCTTCCTGCTCCGTCATAAATAATTAAAAGAATTGTTATTAAAATTTCTTACTAAACTGAGCTAAAAAACTTACGTACCAAATTATTAAAGAAAATCAAGAAATGAAATGCCTAACCTATACCAAATAGTTACTACATAATGTAATTAAAAATTATGATTAGTATATAATATCGAAAATCAAAAAAGAAATGCCTAACTAATTCTACGTACGTCTACGTAAAATTTCTTTTAAATTATGTCATATTATTTTTTAGGAACCAGGGGGGGGAGAGGAGCAAATTCTATTTCCTTCCTTTCATAAACGGATGTTTTTAATAATCTATGGTGTAGCCACTGATCAGCTTAATCGATACTCAGTTTTTATCAAATCCAGCAACAAATCCAAATTAGATCTTTCCTGTCTCACGCACGTAACTAAAGGCTGAAGAGAGAGAGAGCACGTAGCTAAACCGTTTAGACGAAGAAAAGTGTATAGAAAAAGGAATAAATAATTTCATAAACTTCCCGACGATCTTTAAAAATAAATTATAACTTTCATTTTTTTCATTCCCACTTTTACCCCTATGTAGGTATAATAAGTGGATGAACCAATTTTGATACACTTTATCTAAGAACCAGCGTCGGAAAATATTCTGCCTAACAAAAAAAACCGCATCTAATTCGGTTTACCTGTTAGCCAGCTACGGTGCCATAGACAGACACACACACACACACAGAAATACATAGCGGTCAAACACATAACACCAGTCTTTTTGCGTCGGGGGTTAAAAATATAATACGACATAATTTAAAGGACATTTTATGTGGAAAATTTACCTATACACCAGGGTAGATAATTTTTGAAACAAAAAAAAATCGCAGTAGGATGAAACCCATTAGAAAAGGATATGATAAAAATGTAAGGAAAAATAAATTACGGTCAATCGGAGTTCGGGAAGTGGGAGGGAGGAGGAGGGAGGAGCTTTTAAGAGAAAAAAATGGTATCTCTCGATTTCTCGATAATAATAACACCTGCTAATTTTTTTCTACATATTTTAATTGTACAGACATCACTTTTCCACAATTTTATTATATGTATTGATGATGATGATTGAGATTATAACACTCTTAGTCCGTTTTAATTTTTATTCACCCGCATCAGTGCCACCTAAAAAATCTTTATATATCGAAATTCGAGCAAAGTTAAGAAAATGAGAAATAAGAGTTCTCAAGGATCGTAAGAGATAAGAGGCTTACTATTGACCGAAAACAACATGTGTTATGCCGAACCTGAAACCGCTTCACAACGAGAATTGCGGCTCACAGCTGACCGCGAACGGCATGTACTATCCTGTGAGACCGAAACCTTCACTGAGGGTATATATAACGTCTCACAGCTGATCGCAAATGGCATATTGTACTATCCCGTGAGACCGAAACCCTCACTGAGAGGGAATTACGTCTCACAGAAGATCACGATCGTCATATTTTATCTCGAGAATTCTGAAACTTTTACTCAATATGAAGACCGTTTGACAAATAATAGGGTGCACCATAATATTATTCGATCTCTCGAAGATGAACATGAGCATAAGCAATGACTAGAGTAGGGACGCGAATATTACCATTATTTGAGACAAGAACGATTAATAAGTTTGTTTAATGAAAGATTAAGAATTGAAACTATTGGTCTCTTTAAACGGACGAATAGCGAGAGGCCCGTCTTATTGCAAACAGATTTCGACATAGTCTTAATGACTTAGAGGTAAACATAGAAGATCAATCTACAAATTCGGTGGTGTGGTCCGACAAAATAATATAAAAGTGGGTTTGCTTATAACCTCACAATTGGTTACAGATCATCTTCTGTATAGGCGATATTAACGTAGTATGTTCTTTTTGTAATGCTTTAAAGTGGAGTAAGGAGTCGGCTTTCGTTTGAAGATACGCCGAAACCTTTGAAATCACTACTTTTAAGTTTTAGAGGAACATGTGCAATCTAAACAGTTCTTAGACAATATTAGCTCTTATAGTATTGCGTTTTAAATGATCCTTTGGTGCTCAACAATTATTAGATGCTCCTTTCATTCTTACTTTTAAGATACAAGGTCAAGTTTATCATTTGATAGGATCCCTTTTGCCTGAAGGCCAACCTAAGTTTCTTTAAATATATTTTGTATTCGACTACGACGAATAATCGAATACAAGAAATCAATATTTCTCGAATTTAAAACTGAACTCATTTCACAATTTTAGAACATGTTAATTCATCAGGTTAATCCGTATATATGCGTTTTAAATCGACATTAGAAGCTTTTCCTCAAGATGGTGATATTAATATAAAATTGGTATAAATGCCGATAGACGGAAGTCTATCAGCACTCAGGAATTCCCTGAGCGTGTTATAACGCCCAGGCCGCAGTATTACAATTTTTCCTACAGTAGGGCGACGAATGTATTTTCGCATAGCAACGGAGGGGAACTCGTGGGGGGTAAAGTGACGCGGGCCACGTACCACAAACATGTTTAGTTTGTGGTACCGAGCGCGAAAGAAAGTCATCGTGTTTTTAGTAAAGTTACTATGTAAACTAACGTAATTTATTACTTAGGTACATATTCTATAATGGTGCGCTCAAACTGTTAATCTACATTTAATTTAGATTATTATTTACCCGACTACGGCAAAGCAAAAGGAGGGTTATGATTTTGACAGGCTATGTATGTATGTATGTATGTATGTATGTATATATGTATGTATGTATGTATGTATGTATGTATGTTCATCTGTTCCCTCGTAACTTCTAAACTACTTATCAGAATTCGACAAATGACATATCATTAGAAGCGTCTTAATTGTCCGCTGGTTATAGGCTATATGGGGTTTCACAAAATCTAATGTGGCGCCCTCTAGCGGACAAAACATACAGAGTAAAAAAATAAAGTTAAGATAAATATGCCGTGTTTGGTATCATTTGAAAGCTTTTTACTTGCACATTTTGAATATATATATATATATTACTAGCATTTGCTTGTGACTTTACCTGTATTCATGGGCTGATTGCATATAATTCACATCTTTTCGTTCATAGCTTCTTTATTAGTTCATCAATTTAACTTTTGTTTTATACTTTTTCAGCGTCGTTTTTTGTCGTAGTTGGGTTTTAGTTGTTTTACTTTTTATCTTGTTTAATTACTAAGAAATGTAGAATTTAAATCACATTCATTCATGTTTTCCTCAGATATTCGATGTCTATGATTTTCGATGATTTTAAGATTTTCTTATCAGAGTATTCAATTTTAATGTAGTTAAATTTTATAAGAGACAATTAAGAACATTCAAAAATAAAGTGTCACGTATTTTTTTTAAACGACGAATGACGAAAAACGACCGAATCGCGGACGAAGTCGCGGGCAACAGCTAGTACACCTATAAGTAAGAATAGATGAATTTTGTATGTATGTATTTGAATTAGTATTAAAATTTTCTCAGTTTGAGGAATGACATGGTTTGTTTAAATGTCTGTTTTTGAGCTTAATTTTTCATTTAAGGATTAATATTTTTTTAAAGAAATGGTTTATCAGATAGCAAAAATAAATATAATCGAACACAATTTAGTACTTAACCAAGATTAAATTCCGTGTTTATGGAATAATAAAATATATATTTATTAGGTCCTAGTATCAGCAACCAGAAATTCTTGCAATTAGCATGTTAATGATCTAATAAACAAGCACTTAGTGCTTATCAAAAGCATTAAAGGAAGCTAATATGGTTCCATCTCCACTTTCCTCATAATAATATTAATTAAGATAACTGCTACAGACTTACTTTGTAATCCATACTAATATTATAAATGCGAAAGCAACTCTGTCTGTCTGTCTGTTACTCAATCACGCCTTAACTACTGAACCAATTTGCATGAAATTTGGTATAGAGATATTTTGATATCCAAGAAAGGACATAGGCTATCTTTTTATCCCGGGAAATAGTATAGGTTTTATCCCGGAAATCGCACGGGAACGGGAACTATGCGGGTTTTCCTTTGAAAACGCGGGCGAAGCCGCGGGTGGAAATCTAGTACGTAATATTGTAAAGTGTTCCATACTTCATATGGTTTCGTAAACTAGTAACTCCATATTATGGTACTTTTTAAGCTTGTTAGGTTATGTTGACATCTATATATATATATAAAACTCAAAGGTGACTGATATAGTGATCTATCAACGCACAGCCCAAGCCACTGGACGTATCGGGATGAAATTTGGCATACAGGTAGATGTTAGGACGTAGGCATCCGCTAAGAAAGGATTTCCCGAAATTCTTGCGGGAACGGGGAAACACGGGGATGCACGTACAAAGTCGTGGGCGGAAGCTAGTCTAGGTATAAATTTCAATCGATGATCAAGATAAGAAGAACTTTGTCAATTGGATTGCATTATTTTTTTGGTTTTGTTACGTCAGCACTTTCGACTAGCTTTCCGCACGCGACTTCGACCGCATTGTCTAAAACTTAACATAATATAATAAAGGTACCTCAAATAAATCCTTCTTGGAAATAAAAGAACAACACTATCCATCAGTGAAAAAATAATAAAACTCGGTTAAGTAATCTTAAAGTTTATCGCGAACAGATAGACTAACGTGACAGATGACTGTTTTATTATACCTATGTAGTAATAAATCACATTTTAAATCCTGAAAAAGCTCTTCCATATTTCAATTTTTTTTTACTATTACTTCGTACGTACAGAGCAAGCAGAAACCTCATTTGCATACATAAGTTGCACCGGACGCAATTATATGCCACCCTATACTGAAGATGGTCACTGCGACCATTTATCAAACTCGACTGATAACGTTATCTATTGCTAATGTGAATTAATTTGGAGGTGCATTTGTTTTGCGTGTGGTCTTAGTGTTAGCGATCGTTGTTGAAAGGAGCGGGTTTTACCCGACTGCGAAAGAAGGAGGATAATGTCAAGTGTATGTATGTTTATTTCTTAGGCATGCACCGCTGGAAGAATTTTGACTTATGAGGTGTGGTTGTAATCAGAATTGTGGTATTGACTAGACTAAGAAGACATATTTAGCCGTCAATATTTTGATTTCATAATAATAATATTTTTTGTTATAAAAGCTTTTGGTAAGGGTCGCTGATTGAATTAAACAATAATAAACAATAATAAACAATAATCTTTATTTCCAAAAAATATAAGATGCATAGA
>CAJQZN010040360.1:2494-35113 GCA_907164685.1 Colias eurytheme
AATTGTATTCAGCAGTTTTTAATAACGACTATATAAGGATAATAATGTGCTGATCAGATTGTGTAAATTGTAATCGGTTGCAACGTAGTGAGTGCACAAACTTAGCTCGAAATGTCTTTGGGGGAAAGAGACTTATCTTGAAGGCCTGATTAAGGTAACATTAAGTAACTTTATAAATGTGAAAAAATTCACGCGCATTGCGTATATAACACTAATTGATAAACAAGAAAAAAAAATTCAGTTTATCATTTCATTAGCCGGGAAAAAATTGTCAAATAACTTGTTGAAAACGCAATTTTGCTAGACTGCAGCCTTATGTACTTTTTAATAAAAAAGGTTCGGCATTGAGCAATAGCCATTCTACTTAAAAAAAATTGTTGTTATTATACAAACTTACGAATTTTCGAAAGACGTTCTTACTTCCGAGAAAAGCTGAAAAAAGTGTTTACGGAAAACTACTCAAGCTCATTTAAAATAATTTAAATTCGACAGTAACTCATCCAGACCCAGTAGATGTAACCCCATGTGCAAATAAAAATTATGTAAATAATTAGGTAATTGTATTGAGTTTTGAGATTCTATACCTACTAACGAAAAATAATGCGTTCAATTCTAAACAGTGTTTACAATAATATAGTTTACAGGTACCTACTTACCTTCTTTTAAATCCTCCTTCCAATCGCCAACGTACTTATCAAATCGAGACGTAAAAATTGCATGATGTCGTCCATTTTTAACAGCTTTTTTCTCAGCCGCTATTAATAAAGGTGTAAAATTTCGCGGTTTACGATAAAATGGCATTTTCAAAACATGACAATGTGGTTAAAAAAAACTCGATGTTGACTTAATTTTTTTAATGATCCTATGACATATGTTGTGTAGTTCATCAAAACTTTTTCGTTGGCTTAAAATACCATCAAATTGTGCATCAAATGTAATTAAATCCAAACGGATCTTTACCAAAAATATTAAAAAGTCTGTTGCATATTATGTTTCATTTAAATAGGTTATTCAATAAAAATCCACTTCTTAATCTAAACATTTATTAATTAATTCTATATACAAATACGATAATTTAAGCTGTTCCATGGGCTTTCTTTAGACCCCTACTAAGGTCGACCATTTGCTGGTAGTACTCTCTAAAGCCTTGCAAAGCCAAAGCCTGCTGACTCTTCATTGCAGATGAATCTTTGATATATTTATCGACAATATCTGTGCATTTGGTATCTAGTTTAATATCCTCTTCAGTAAGTATTTCTGGCTTGGTGAGTTGAACAGGTTTTGGTATGATCTGAAAGAAAGTTTTTTCAAATATATAATTATGATTTTAAAAAATGCTTTAAAAACAATATTAGTACAGTTTGATTCAAACTTATGGCGGTTCGGAAGTTAGGTGTAGGTGCGGGTGCGGGTGCACACAGTTCCCTTAATGTCCCGCTAATACCTAAAATTGTTTTCTGCGCATCGGATCGTACGATGTTCCGAGCCGCCATAAGGTTGGTAATCGTACTGTATCTTTACTTTCTACAATGCCATATTTACTATCTACCTAGCTTTGAATTATTATTGAATTAACAGATAGCTACCTCAGAAACTAGAGCATTACTCTCCTCCCCGTTAGAAACGTCAGCGTGTATGGCGTGTCGCAACGAAATCAGTAACACTGCCTCACGAATCGCCGCGTTTTGTACCAATTCTAGCATTAAATTGTCCATACTGTGATGCCAGGTGAGATAGAAGGTAAGTGGACCGAAATGGCGGGTTGATCTGGAATTTATATATTAATAATTAATAAAGAAAAAAATATGTATTGTTTTTTGACAATTAATTTTAACACAATTCCATGCAAATTAAAGAAATAAAGTAGTGGTTTGTATGGATAATGACTTCAAATTGGAAAAAAACTTTATGTTTTAGAAAAATCACTATATTCTTTAAATGTATTAACATACACATTTTATGTAATATTTAAAGTTAAAATTAATTTACTAAAAAAGCAAAGCAAATCTAGGAGATTAGGTCAATACTCTCTGTAATCATGAAAATTCATAGATACTACAGGTAAATTAGCTTGGAGAAATTTTTGCATATGTAGTGGTGTGTATATTACTCAGATCTTAGAGCGCGTTTCCACTATATCGTTCTGGCCTATACAAAAATGTTTTGATATCCTAACATTACTATTTAATTTTATACTTATTCCTAGCAACACTTTTGTTTTCAATAAAAACAAGTTTTTATTTGAAAGAAAATGGTTTTGACTTTATAAAAAAAAATATATCATTCAATTTTACGTCCTTGAGCAAACGACAAGGCGACTACCGTGAAACAATAAAATATCGTGTCCATAATAATTTGTTTCATAATTAATATTTGACCATAATAATTACGAAACAAAACAAATAAATAAATCGTCACTTGATAGTGGAAAGTGGAAACACGCACAAAACCAGAATAAACCAGTTTACGCTGTCCGCAGGTGCCACGTGCAGTCGTTTGGTACCGTTAGAACATAAAGCACATTTCATTCAAAAATTATAATTATTATGTACATAGTTTAATTGATAAATTTTGTATTTGTTGATTGTTGTTATTATTTGTTATTATTGTTATAATATTTGTTGAAGTGAATTACATGTCCCGCAGCCGGAGGCCCCAAATGAAAACTCAGATGTACTTAAAAACTACATTTAATAGCTAAAATGAGACTTTTACACCCATGTCTGCACGATGCAGACCGGAGTTAAAGAATGAATTTATACAGTTTAATAATTATAAAGACGTAAGCTTGGATGCTAACTAAGGGAAATTGCATCCACATTCTATTCCCGTGCGAACGGCGTATTCAGCAGTTTTGTATGAAGGCAGGGCCATAACTAGTGTTTAATTTGTGTGTAAGTGTTGTAACTTCATATTGTTAATTCAATATGGCTCCAGTGTTAAAACATGGTCGAGGCAAGCCTTTGACTTCTCAAACTAAAGAATTAAACTTTAAATGTCGTTTCTTTTTCAGGTTAGTAAATTTTTCATTTTAGTAACATTGTTAATGTAAAAGTTATATGTATGTTAAATGTGCAAATATTAAAATAAAGTCTCATCTTTTTCAGAGGAGAAACACATATAGTTTAATTTAAAATCCCTTATATATACAGGGTTACTTGTAAAACACCGGCAACCTCGCAGGACAAGATAGCTAACATCATAAGTAACAACATTTGTTCTACGACTTTTGATAATTTGTTAGATTTTATTTTCATACAAAAATAAATATTCATTTCAATTTTCCGTCTGAATATTATAAACTCTATGCCTCCCAAAAATTACGTAAACAAAAAGCGAACGAGAGGGGGAAGGGGGCGTCGCGTCGTCCATCCGATAATTAATAGAACATAGACTTACAAATGTAAGGAGAGTACAATAAAAGTTTAAAAAATCATTTAAAAATAATTTATTGCGTTATGCCAAAAGTCGTAGAACAAATGTTGTTACTTATGATGTTAGCTATCTTGTCCTGCGAGGTTGCTGGTGTTTTACAAGTAACCCTGTATAAAATAAAAACTAAAAATAAAATGTTGTTTTATTTTATTTGCTGACCATACACTACTACAAACGCAAAAATTTCTCCAAGCTAATTTACCTGTAATGCAGTACAAAAAATAATAATAAATCAATATAAAGTTATGTTTTTTATAAAACAAATACTGTGATTTACCTCAATAAATCAAACTTGCTATTCATATCGACATGCTGATACGTAATGCTGGTAATCTCTTGATATTTCCTCTCATCTGGTTCATATTGCACACACGCTCTGTCCAATATATATTCATACTTCTCTCGTTCCAAGAGACTGTCGAACTTATCTTGTTCCGAAAACACCTTTGGCTCTCGTATTTTACGGCCAGGTATTGGAAAGTATATCTGCAAATATAATTCATCTTTTAGTTTAAAATAAACAGTAATGAGTTATTGGAAAGTATATCTGCAAATATATTTACTTTTTAGTTTAAAATAAACAGTAATGAGTTATTGGAAAGTATATCTGCAAATATAATTTATCTTTTAGTTTAAAATAAACGGTAATGAGTTATTCGAATGATGACCACAATTTGCTATAATTTATTTTACATTTAAACATGCTTAAATGAACTTCTTTAAAGTTATACATGTCACATATAAATAGTCTTTTTATTTATCCGGTTGGCTTGGTTGGTAGTGGCCCTGCCTTCTAAGCTAGAGGTTGTGGGTTCAATTCCCACCCAGGGCAAATATTTGTGTGATGAACATAGATGTTTGCTCTGTGTATGGGTGTTGATTATCTATATAAGTATTTATTTAAAAGTATATAATGTATGTTTATCAGCCATCTCGTTTCCATAACACAAGCAAAAGCTTGGTATGGGATCAGATCGTGCCGTGTGTGAAATTGTCCTGAAATATTTATAAATTCTATTCAGTTGTTTCAGTGGATGCTTATGTGAGTTGCATTATAGAGATTTATAGGAATAATAACCTGATTCAGTCTCTTCTTGATGTCTCGATCACAAGTTTCCAGTGTGCCATCTGGTTTCCTGAAATGCATTGACCCTGATGAAAATTTTATACACAAATAAAAAGACTTAAAATTCTATAAGGTGGAAAGAAAAGATAAGATGTTTACCAAGTTGATATCAAATATATTTATAATTAGTTTATTTCTGTCGTGTAATAATAGATTTGTTTAAGAGAAGTTTAAATAATAATAGTGAATGAATGAAAAATGAATTTTTTAATATTGTCAATGCACATTGATGGAAATAAATATTCCACTTCCAATAATACTCAAAATAATATACGATGGTATTTCATAATTTTTTTTAAGACAGGCTATTGGAAAAAGTCAGATCAGTGATTTTGATCATCTTTAAAAGACTTATAAGATATACCAAGAGATTTTCCTACAAACCTTTGTATAATAATTCTGTGTTGATTATCAATACCGAAAGTGATATCTGTGAACATGTATGTGCTATTATCATATCCAACTAAGGCAGGATCTTTTGCAAGAACATCTTCAAATGGCTCGAGAACCTACAACAACAAATATTTTTGATACTCTTAGACTCTTACAACAGCATATAGGGGTATGATATTTGTTATTTTATATACACACTACAATTCTATATTTCAATGTTTGCAAACAAACATTCCATCATCAAAAATGTCACCTTAACCACAGGAGGCATCTGCAATAATCGATCTGCGCTTTTATTGGCATTCTGTCTCTCAACATTTAATTCTTCGTCCGTTAGAAACTTGTATATAGGCGTGCGCAGCACAGGAACATTGCCATTCGTTCTTTTTCGGAATACTTTAGCGAAATCAGGCCTTGTTAATCTTTTTAAAAGAATTTGAACGCCCGATGAAAAAAACTTCGGTGCTGGGTTATCTTTATCTGAAAATTTTAATATTTAATTAAATAATAGACTGCTGATGAATAAAATTGTTAAAAACAATTCTTCCTTTTAGTAACTTACCATAAACGGATGGCACAATACTTAATTTTCTACATGAAACTATACAAGCTTGAGTGTCATTATATTTAACAAATACTTGTTTTGTATTAGATCTTACGAGTTTTAATAAAGACATGATTATTATTTAATCTGAAAACATAACCTATACGAAACTTGAACGATGAATTTGCTTGACAGTAGGCATAAGGCAATAAATGACATATATTTTGGACATATGTGTGTACAGAATAAAAACCTAATGTCATTATGTAGAATATAAAAAAAAACCTTTCACATCATTTTATTCTTATTTTTGTCTTTCATTAAAGTGAGTGTGATAGAATCTGATAATGTTTTATTACAATATAAGACAATATTAAACATTTACAGAACACAAAATCAATACAATACAACCCAAATAGCAATAATCGTAACTTAAATAAAATACCTAGGAGCCGATCCTTAATCCAACTAAGAAAAAAGAAATCAAAGCGTGATCAAAGCAACGCTCTGTCAATGTCAAAATTTGTCAATGTCGTATTGTCGTCATAATAATATTGTAAACTTATTTTAATTTTTACAATATTAAATTAAACTTATTTCCATTGTTTAAAGACACAGCCGTTATTATTTATGTCGAAAATTATTGGCAATGGCGAAAAGAAAAACTGGAGTCAACAATATAATTTACGAATTGGATAATGAAGATTTGAGTACCGACGACGAGGGTAAAGAATGTAAGATATTATGTACTGAGCAAAATAAAGTGAGTGAGGGTGTTAAAAACTCCTTAAACGAGAGCGATTCGGTTATCGAAATCAGTGATATTGATTCGCCCCATGATACTGATCAGAAAAACATAAATAATGAGATCACAAATAATGGAGGGAAAACGGAAGCGGACGGTTTAAAAAATAATTTAGAGAATAAAAACTCCACTGATGCAAGCGAAAATAAACTCAATGGCTCCTTTAAAGATGGACAGAATCCTGAAATGTGCAAGACAATTATATTTAATGAAGATATTGACATTGATTCCCCTGCATCTGTATCTAACAGTGACTTGGGTGTCGTTGGTTGTGAGAACAGAATACCATTAGTAAGTGTACGATTTAGAGACAAAACAATGGCGAAAGTGTACAAGAAGAAGTTGAAGGACTTCATGCTAAAGATGATCAAGTTAAATGAGACGGAATCATTTTCTGATGGTAATGAAACGGACGTAGAGTTAGATATATGGCCAGAGGACTTTAGTGAGGAAGAGGTTGAGAAACCACCTGTACCAGCATCAGAGGACAATTTGTTTTTTGTTGACACAGACCCTCAAGACATGAATATTGACATACCAATGTATGAACAGGTGAGTATATTAATAATAACATAATTAATTGCTCAAATGCTGTTAAAATTTATTATAACTCTGCAGAGTAAGTAAAGCAAAAAGCACACATGCCACTTTTAAATATTTATTAAAACCTAAATTTATTGTTTGACAAAATATATTTCTTATTAGAACATGACTTCCATATTCACAGACAGGTATCTGATCCTATAAGAAATTATTGAGCTTATACTTATTATATTTAATTTAGAAGATTTAACAGCAGAGTCATTGATAAAGCCAATATCTATAATATAAAAAAATAATAAAAATACTTAAGACATCTTCAAAAGCTCATTCACTATTTTCGGTTTTATGGCATTCAAATTTATGAATTTACACTATTTTCTTGATAAGGCATCTCAACTAATTTCCAATACAACGGAAACTGATAAAAGTGCTCCACAAGTTTTGAGAAGGGGACCCACTTGCTTCAATTGTGAGGGCGCACATCCACTTAGAGAATGCACACTGCCAAGAAATAATGCTAAAATAGCAGAAAATAGACGAAATATTGGTGTGAAACTTGGGTAATTCATGTTGATTATTTATTAAATAGAATAATATTTTCAAGTTCAGTTTTGGAGAATAAATCATTGCAACTTTGTTGATTAGTTTTCTCTTTAACCTTGTATGGTAGATTTTCTTTGAAAAGTATGGAGCTATTAAATTTTTATAAGTATAAAAGGTAAAATTTTGAGGGTATACAAGAAAATTCAATGTCAATTATTTCTAGGTTTGTATATGTTTCAACATAATACCCTCATTCATTTTTTTAAGCATTTATGTGACAAATAAAATAATTTTAATCAGCAAACATGTATAAAACTATGCTAAGAAACTTCACAGGCGATATCATGTAGAAGATGAGCAGAAATATGGACACTTGATACCTGGTAGAATATCTGGACAGCTGCGGAATGCACTGGGCTTGAAGCGAAATGAGATTCCAATGCATATCTATAGAATGAGGATGCTAGGCTACCCACCAGGTTGGTTGGAGGACGCAAGGATTTCTCACTCTGGGATTACTATGTTTGATTCTACTGTGAGTTGTTAATTATGATTTATATTTAACAATCAAATGAAAGTTATTTCTTATTACAATTACTATTTTTTGACTGCTCAGATTTATTTAAGTTTACCAATTCGTTTTTTTTACTAGTCTTAAAAATTCTATAACTGTGAAAGAATTAAATAAAAAAGACGTGTGGCACTCTGGGACTGCCGCGGTAAAGCTATTGCATAGCATGCCTTCAAACCACACCTCCGAGTCCGTCGGAGTGGGGAGCGTGAGGTTTTTTCGTTACGGAATTTCTCGATTCGGCCCCCGCGCTCAAGGCCTAAATAAAATAAATCTTTATTCACCTTTAGATTGTACAATATTGAATATGAGGCTCTGGCTCTCTTGCTAGGCATAGCCTGTGTTAATTATAATTACTGAAATCATCATTACAAGTTTGAATTTGCACATAAACTTGTGTATATGTATCACATCCCTCCACATAATATTTTATGTCAACTTTTTTCTTTTTTTATTGTCAACAAAATATAAGAAATTCCTCTAATTTTTTATCTAAAACTGAATAAATTCCTCCACATATTTTGAACTCAAAAATTAAGTGTTTATGTCAACAATAAATTTAAGTATGTACATGAAAATCTTTCTAGGGACGCGCCATTCAAGATCCTGATGAAGAGGAAGGTGAGGTGTGTGAGCCGGGATGTAAGGACAAGTTTGATATTAAGAAAATTCTAGACTTCCCAGGATTTAATGTGCCAGCTAGTTCAAGATACAAAGAGGTATGTTATCTTATATTGCAAAATTATAAAATGGTTATTTTTTTATTACAATTGAATTTGACGTCTGAATTATGTTTAAAACACGCAAAAAAAAAAACAATTGTGTTATTTTTTTTATCTTTAATTCAACAATCACTAATGAAATTTTTCAAAAGTCATGTATTCAAAAAATCTATAATTACTTTTATTTATAGTTACTTGATTGGATTATTTATTTACAAAAATATTATTTTTTCAGGAAGGTCATCTGTACGGCTTTCCGCCAATGTCAGATCAGGACAGCAAAATGGTGATGTTACAAATGTTAGCGCCTAACGCCATGAAGGCGTATAAGCGGAAAAAACTAACGTTCTTCCCTTCGTCGAATAATAATTCAATACAGGAAGGGCAAGCTGAGATGGAATTGGATAGTGGAGATGGTATTTTTGTGCATTTGATTTTATAGAATATTTAAACCGAAATTCATTTATTTTTTCTTACGAAAAATTTAAATTTTTTGAAAAAAATTCATCAATGGTTTAAGGAAAAATTACAAGTTTTTCGAAAAAATTTCATCAATACATTAAAATTTAATCAGTAGTGTTATCATTATCATTATTCTACTTTATTTTTTATCACTAGCAAGTATGAAATGCAATTTCTTTTCCTAAATTTTATATATGTACTTACAGAAAGCACAGTGTTCCCGTCCGTACCTCCCCTCCCCGACGACGAGCCCCCTCCCCTCCCCCCGCCGCCATCTTCCCCTCCCCCCGAATCCCCCAAACCCATTACCACCATTCAGATTGAAGATAAGGACACAGAATCTGACAAATCGCAAAGCGACATTGAAATAGTACAAGTGACGGATATACCTGTGCCGGAGGACGATTTGATTACGATTGATGATGATGATGACGTGAGTTTATTTATTTTGATTTGAGATAAAAGTAGATGAATTGTGATAAAAGTATTTGTTACTAGTAAAAGTGAAAGATAATTGCGTCTATCACCTTTTTGGTATAGAATTATGTTTACATGATCAATTTTACGTGACTTTCAAATGAATTACGTCAATTCAGATTATTTTTTACATTTTCCATAATAACGACAAAATATCTAGTCTATCTCTGTTTAAACGAAGTTAAAATCGACAATGTAGTTGTATCGTTTTGTAAAACTTAATTTTTAAATTTCCTGTCACATTTTAGGAGATATCAATACTAAGTAGTGGACGAAATAGTCCAACGATAGACGACCTAGAGGCTAAAAAGCGTCAACTGTTAGACGCTATAAAATACTCTGAAATCGCCATGGACTCGAGCACCGACACAGATGTGAAAGAAGTTGACCTATCCGGAGATATGTCTGAAGTTGAATTTGTTGACATTATCGAAAATCAAGAAGCTAGTAGTAAAGTTACTCAGAATGTTAGTGAAGAAACAAAACAAGATGAAAAGAAAGTAGTTGATGAGACAGGAGTTGAAAAGAAAGTTGTTAATGAGTCAGAAGATAAAGAAAACGTTGTAAATGACTCAGAAGGTAAAGAAAAAGTTGTTATTGAGACAGAAGTTGAAAAGCAAGCTCCTAATAAGTCAGAAGTCCAAAAGAAAGTTGTTAATGAAACAGAAGTTGAAAAGAAAGCTCCTTATGAGCCAGAGGGTGAAAAGAAAGCTCCCAATGACTCGGAAGTTCAAAAGAAAGATGTTACTGAGCCAATAGTAGAAAAGGAAGTTGTTACTGGGCCAGTAGTTGAAAAGAAGCCTGCTAATGAGACAGAAGTCCCTAAAACTCCTGACACGAGAACTGGTATCGTGAAAACTACTGAATACGGTACACCAGTTATGAACATCGTATCGCCATACATGAAACTGCCAAGTGACGATAAGTTCGCCAAAGACATTTGTGACGTCATTCAGTTCGAGAACCTTCCGAACTCAGTGGGTAAGTATAAGAAAATAAGTAGTCTTTTGAAAAAGGTTAAGAGTGAAGTGGACAGAATACAGGATTCATGATTAGAGACCACCACCTCCCCGTGAGAGGTGGTTTGTCAAAATTCTATTGTAAATGACATTTATTTTTGTATCGCCAGCAGAGATATTTTTAAATGTACAGTCAAATGTACTGTATGAGTCTGACGTTAAATATTAAATATTTAGCTAGCTATAGTTCATAATTAATGAAAAAAACAAGCATAGCAAGCAATTATGTTTTTCTAAAATTCACAATGTGAAATAGTTATTTCAGAATATCATGTTTCTTTTTCTTTCAAAATGTTCAATAAATAATACTTACAAAAAGTAAATAATACATGATTCTCCTTAGGGAAATCTTTCGAAGTACACAAGATTTTGACTATGTAAATATAAATTTATATTTTAATACATTGTGTAGTTTTCTTTAAAAAATACATATTTTCTATAGCAGGCTAGAAATAAAATAAAACAACAATGTTAATTAACTTTTTTATTTCTCTGAATAATTAATACAATCTCAAATAATAATTGCGAAATCAATAGTGTATAATGTCATAATAATATAAAATAAATGATATAGAACTAAACCCAATCCCGTGAGACATGACTACAATCTAATGGAATATCACAAGTCTGAAAATACCTTCAAAAGTTCAAACTCTTTGCATTGGTAATGACAGTAAAGCGGGCTATTCACGTACCTCCCGCACGGGCAATATTGGAACAATCTCGCTTGCACGGCGGTCGAGGCAATTTCAGTTTTTCTCTAAATTGCCCCTGCTTGCCTATACACATCACAATAATTAAGGGTGCTATTCCAATATTGCCCCTGCTGCAGGTAGGTGAGTAGCCGGTTTTTGTATTCGAACATTTAAAAGTGCAAATCAAGCAAAAAAAAAAGTGCACAAACTAAAATAAAAAATAAATGGAGTCGTGACCAAAGTGATCAGATCTAAATATTAACAATGTCTTTGTGATGTTTTCATCATTGTGATTGTAAATTGGTCGAATATTAATTAACAGCCGATCTGTTAAAAATTTGTCATTTCCGACCAAATTCTCAATAAATTATAGCACCAATTACAAGTTAATTTTGTGACTTCAAAGCATAATGTATGATAGATATAAAACAATATGGAATGATAGTTAAAATATTTTAAAATTCAATAAAGGCAAGATGTTATCCTCAGTAATTAGTACTAGTCGAAGTTTTTGTAACACTTATATTAACTTATACTTAATACAATATAATTATTGTTTATAAGTCGAACTCTAAGCGATCGCTATTATATATTTATATCATAATACATATTCGAATTTTGTTGGCTTGACGAACCTGTGTTGTCAATAGAGATTAAATTCGGGGCGGTGTTGGTGGCGCTCCATCGCGGTCCTGGAAAAAATGTTTCTTTTTAAAATGTAATAAATATTGATGGGGTGTGAAACGAATATTTTCAAAGTTAGCAACACAATTTCAATTCAGGTCTAGGTGCGTCACGTATAAAAAAATATCTCTAACTTCTACCTAACTATCATTGCAAGGAAAATTACAGAAACAATTAGCACGTTTTATGTTTTATCGATACTTTCGTGTAAATTATTAATTAATATGCATATAACCATGAAATTGTGTTTTACAATGAAGGCATTCGCATCGAACATTCTAACATTTTATTTATTACATGGTCTATTCAGGTTAGTTCTATTTTTTATGACAGGACTTTCTTTTTTGTGTCTCTGGATGATATTACTTAGTAATAAGCTTTATTATTTGTATTAGAGAATTTTCAAATATTTTATATATTCGGATGGACGCCAACATACGTCCTAAGGCTTCCATTATTTTTAGCATGCCTGTATTTTCGTCTGTGTATTAACAGACGAAACTACCCTCAACAGTTACTACACAGCGTAAACAGCGTATTGGTTTTTCTGTATAATCTCTTCTGCCTAGATTTAAAATCTGTTCAGTTGTTTTGCGTGATTGAGTGACAAACATACAAATTTTAATATTTATATTATAAGAAATATAAAAAAAAAACAAACCCTACTGATAAGAAACAATCGATAAAAACAATGGATGGAAGGATTATATCATATCAGAAGGTAAAAGGAAATCGGAATACAAATCAATTAACAACTTAACAAGGTCACGTACCTAATGAAATAAGTTCAAGGTGAGAGCCATCTGCCATATACAACAATACAAAAGAATAATTATTATTTGAACTTCACTTGTTTCAATGTCGTATTATGTAAAATGTTACATATAATTTATTTTATTTTAATTTATGATAACGGTACTAAACAAAAATGTACAAGTACTTATGATAATATAAAGCTGAAGTTTGTTTGGTTAAACGTATTAATATCAGAGACTACGGGTCCAAATTGAAAAATGACATCAGTGATAGATAGCCCATTTATCGAGCAAGACTATATGCTACCTATATATCACAAAAAGAGCGGAGTAGAGCAATGCGGGTAAAACCGCGGGGAATAGCTAAATAATAAAAGTGTCATTATGCAAATGAATTGCTAACAGAAAGTGGTGCGTGCTTTGTTGTTGTGATGTTGGCAAGGCGATCACGTAAAAATGCAACAAACACTTCCTGTTTATAAATATCGCGACTCGTGTCTGTTATTTTTGTTTTATTCACAGCTGTTGGACTATGAAATCTATGCTATTACAGACCTTAAAACAAAGCTTGATCTGTGACATAGATAAAAAAAACGTATGCATACTCTAGTATTTAGAAAAGACGGTCCGAAAGGAAGTTTCTGATCCCAAGGATATTTATGATATTTGATATTAATTCTTGGGTGTGATTTCTAGAGTTGACGCGATTGAATCATTAACAATTTCGGAATTGTTCTCAATTAATTACTTTTGTTAAATCTTTTCGATCGAAAAGTGTTCTACTAAAATTATTGGGCGAATTTTGTGGTGCTGTCTGTTGTAGCCATAGTTTCTGTGATCTGTGGCTGTAGCATATTAAATTGATTCGCAGTTACAGCACGGATTCTTTTACGTGCGCTACTACACAAATAGGGCTTCATGTATACTTTCTATATAGTATTCAAAAATTCAAAATTCAAAATTATTTCTTTCTTTCCTTTACATTAGGTCTTAAACAAACTATTAAAGTATTACTTCGATACTCCAATCCTTTTAAGTTGATCTAGATATTATAGTGTGGTATGGAAAAAAGTTACCAACACTAAAAATTCAGGGATTATATGCAGTACATGTAATTTATGCTAATTACAAAGTGAATAATAATTTGCGGTCAGTTCTAGTATAATTAATGTATTTATCATTTGTTTTAAATGGTCATACCATACCACTTGAAATGTTTTAGTGATAACAAATAACCATGTTTTATTTAACTACAGGTTTCATACATTTATAAAACATAATACATTACATGTTTGCAATGTTCTAGGTTGTTGATAACCTATTATGAATCATTACAGAGATACCATAATAGTGATGTAGGTACAGGATAAAATGTATTATTAACTGATTGATCGTCCCGCTTTTGAATTTATCAATCTCAGGACTGGTTTGAAATGAAAAATTGCTTTTGTCATCTATTTATCAGGTTGTCTATGTCAGATTACAATGTTTAGAGCTATAGAACATTGTACTATGACCAACAGGACAATATATTTATATTTTATTTGTCAAATAAATATCTTAAAACCGCTGGTCAAAGCTACAACAATACATATATTATGGTAACTAAATAAACAGCCAGGTTCTTTAACTCACATGAGAGCTGGACGAAGGCTTCGCAGCGTCCTGTATCTGGTTGCGTCTCGGGCGTATCATATACATCGCGAGCGCGAGAGCCATCATCAAGAACATGACGAGGAAGCTGTTGCTCGCTGATTCTGGCTGCGGCAGACCTGGCAGTTGCTCGAGGCACTCCCCATCTGTGCAGTATGATTGGCCCTGTCGGAGCTACGGACACATGATTATAGTTGTTTTATTTCTTTTTTTCATGGCAGTTGTAGGGGCAGTAAGTTAAGGTGTGTGGCCCACCTAATGTTAAGTGGTTACAAACATAAACAATAGATTGATGGTCGTACTTTGCTGGCCTTTAAGTGACATGTAGAATAGAAATGTAGTATAAATAAAGTAAGATTTAATAATAATGAAACTTTAATCTACATAGCTAAAATTATTTAAGTCTTAAAGGATAATATCAACGATGATTACAAGGAATTTTGATAGGAATAAATTATACAACTGAACTAGGTATAATCAGATTTGTGAGAATACAATTTTGCATTTTGTGTAAACTGTAAATGTGCCAAGTTGGGGAAGGTCACTAGTTTGTTTTCAAGAGTAATAAATGGTGTCATATTTATTTTTAAATAGATGTTCCACATAAATGAAAAGCTTTATACTTATTAAGCAATGTAAAACAAAGGTAAATAATTGATTACATATATACATACATTAAAAGTTGCAATAATACAAAAAAAGGCACAAATGTAATTGAAACCATCAATCCTGCAGGCATGACTGATCAATTAATGAAGCATGATTAAAACTATATATGATTACACACACAGTTATTACACAAGAAATATTAAGCTATTGCATAGCTTCTATCGCGGGCCTTGAGCGCGGGGACCGAATCGAGAAATTCCGTAACGAAAAAACCTCACGCTCCCCACTCCGACGGCTCGGAGGTGTGGCTTGAAGGCATGCTATGCAATAGCTTTACTGCGGCAGTCCCCAAGTGCCACACATCTTTTTTTATTATTTCAAATGGATATGGAAAAATAATAAAATTGGAGTATTTATCTAATATTACAATTAAAATAAACATGTTTTAGGTACAAATTGTCTTGTCTTTTGTGATGGGAGTTTCACTTTCACTGTCACATAGCTGATATAATAAGGACTAACTTAAGCTACTTTATATGCTGATATTCCCACAGGAATTAGGATTAAACATAAAGAACCATAAATACATGTGAAACTACAGGGCGCAGCTAGTCTGACATTACATCATTAGATCTGCTAGTACACCATAGTATGTAATGATTGTGTAAAACGGCACATATTGATAAGGATAAGGCTGTGTTATTATTTGCTACAACTAAATGATTGAAATAAACTTCAATCCAGGAAAATAATTTGTCATGAACCACATTACTTACATATTAATATTTAATACAAGCTTATATTCTACGCATAAACAGAAATGTACTAGAAAATAATAATGTGCACTAATAGTTTACGTTTGACCACTATTCTAATATGGCATTTAATTTCACAAAGCTGATTAATGTTACAAGGTCAGGAGATAAGTCGTCTTACCAGAGAGATGAGGCGTCGCATTGCCAACTCATGGTTCCAAAGGCACTCACAGGGGTCCAATTCATCGCCCATTTCTAATCAAAACAAATTATTTTACAATTTATCGCAAAACTCTCACTTCCATAAGTCACAGTTCAACTACAAAATTCGTAATGAACGCCGTTTCGACATTCCAATAAGAATAAAAGAAAAAAATTGCATCGACCTAAAAAGATTAGACCAGTTCTTGTAAGTATATTGATATCCCTGCTTTGTTTTTATTTACAAATACAAAAAACATTTTGCAGGGGTCATCTGTCACAGGAAATGAAATCAAATTTAAGCTTGTAATTTAACAAAATTACCTGGTAAAAGTAAATACGCAGTTTTAAATACGTTTAACTTTAAAAAGTTATTTTTATACTATAACACGAGTGCCTGAACAACGATAAATTAAACGCAAAAATATTTGCTACGACTACACCTTTGACGACATTTTGACACTGTATGCTTGGATTCTTGGGATTGGTCACCATCAAAAATATTGAATTGGATTGACACCAATCAACAAACAGAGTGCACGCGCTTATATTGAGTGTTGCCATTATAATAAACGAAGTGAATGTTATGCACAATCTAGACAATCATTTTGCATGACATGCTTGTGTCTGCGAATTATTAATATTTCATGAATCCGTACACGGACCGCTTCAAGCAGTTGCGACCGATTGCTTGAAGCCGCGCGATGAACTATGGACAATCATTCACTGCCATACACGAACTGAACTGCTCGAGCCGTCGCGTCGGGCGTCGCGACCGCTTCAAGCCATCAACTGCGCGGTTTGTAGCGACAGCTCGAGGAGTCAACGACCGACCGCTCGAGCAGGCCGTGTACGTCGCTCAGCCGTTAACTGCTCGAACAGTCCGTGTACGGCCGCTATAAGTAATTTAAAATGTATGTATTTTTCAATTTATCTGCGCATGTTTGTTACATCACCACTGCTCGAACGGAGAACGAAAACATCGTGAGAAAACCTAAGGTAACCGACGCGACGCGACGTGTCGAAGAATCAAAAGTTCGGCGACACGTGTCATCCGCCAACCCGCACTTGGCCAGCGTGGTGGATTATGGCCTGTACCCTCATAGGCCTCCTATGAGGGTACAGGCGTGTACCAACAGTGGGGAACGTATATGGGATGATGATGATGATAATAAATAAATAAATAATAAATAAAAAGCCCGTTTATTTCCAATCCACAAGAAATTTTGTTACAGGTAGTTTACATACTAAAAGCTATTTTACATATTAAAATTACACTATTTTTTACACTATTTTTTTAACTTAAATTTTAATCACTAATACTAATTTAATTTTTTTTCTAATTACTTTTAATTTTTGACGTTATCCAGTATCAGTACCATTGATTGGAACCCCTTCTCGGGTATAGGCCTCCTCCAACTTTTTCCAGGTATCTCTGTCCTTTGCCTTTTTTCTCCATTCGTTTCCTGCTATATTTTGTATATCTTCTATCCACCTTTTTTTAGGGCGTCCTACATTTCTTTTTCCCTTCGGCCCTTTCCATATAGTTGTCTCCAGTGTCCATCTTTTGTCCGTGCATCTTGCTATATGTCCCGCCCATTGCCATTTCTGTTTTAGTGCAAATTGTAAAGCGTCGATGATTTTTGTCTTTCGTCTTATTTTTTCACTTTTTACTTTTTGTATTTTTCTTATTTTAAGTATACTCCTTTCCATTGCTTTCTGGCACGCTACTATTTTACTTTTTATTTTGGAGCTGTATGTCCACGTTTGGCAACCATATGTAAGGGTAGGTAAGACACATGTGTCCAATACAATTTGTTTTAGATGAAGGGGAAATTCGCCTTTTAAAATTTCCTTTAAGGACCAGAACTTTTTCCAACTTATATTAGCTCGCCGCACTACCTCTAGTTCTTCGCTTTTGTCTTCGAAGGATAGTTGTTTGCCTAGGTAGATGTAATTGCTGACATATTCAAGTGGCTTTCCATTTAGGAATATAGCATGTCTGTGGCTGTTCGTCAGTATTTTTGTTTTGTCCTCGTTCATTTTAAGACCTACTCTTTCACTTTCTTCATTAAGGTTGTTTATCATTTTATCTAGTCCTTTACTTGTTTCAGCGAAAAGAACAATATCGTCTGCGAATCTGAGGTGTGTAAGTTGAGCTCTGTTTACTCTTATGCCATCGAACTGCCAGTTAAGATTGTTAAAAATGTGTTGTAGTACCATTATGAATAACTTCGGTGAGAGCGGGTCGCCTTGCCTTACTCCTCTGCAAATCGATATATCCGGACCTCGAGACTCTAGTTTCACCTGACTCACACAACCCTGATAAATATTTTTCAGGACCTTTACGTAGTTTTCGTTTATGTTGCACTTGCTTAGTGATTCCCAAATAGAATCATGTGAGATCGTGTCAAACGCTTTGGCATAATCGATGAATGCTATGTATAGTGGGCGGTTGAACTCCTGATATTTCTCCATCACTTGTTGTAATACGTGCATATGATCTGTAGTAGAAAAACCTGAACGAAAACCTGCTTGTTCTACAGGCTGGTAGATATCGATTTTCGGAGCTAGACGGCTTTGCAGAATTGACGCGAACAATTTGTATATACTTGAGAGCAGACTAATCGGACGATAGTTAGAAATATCTTGAGGGTCACCTTTCTTATATAGGAGAATTATATCAGATCTTTTCCACTGCACTGGCACCTGACCAGTTTTCAGAACCATGTTAAACAAGTAGGTAAGTGGGCGAGCTAGTAGGATAGCGCCAGCTTTAAGTGCCTCATTTTGTAAACCGTCTGGACCTGGACTTTTGTCTGGTTTGAGTTTTTTAATGTGCTTGATGACTTCCTCTTCATTCACTAATGGCACGTCGTTGATACTTTGGGAGGTCGCTGTTGCTACATCAATTGTATTGGTAGTAGGGTTGGATTTTGTATATAATTTTTTGTAAAAATCTGTAGCACAGCTCAAGATGTCTTTTCTAGTTTTAGTTACTTCAGATGTCGATTTTATGTTTGGGATCCAGGTTTTGTGGGTTGTTAGTTTCTTGTAGGCTTTTTTTGTGCTTCTGTGTGTGTTTAGGTTATTCTCAATTATTCGGTACCTATGGTCTTTGTAATCTTTGTTAATCGCTTTACTTGTAATTTTAAATAATGTGCTTAGTTCTTTCTTCATTTCTTTAGACTTTTGCTTTATTTTTAAAAGTTCGGTTCGTCTTGTAAGAAGCGCTTTTGTAGATTCGCTAAGTATTTCGTTGGTAGTTTTTAATTTTTTATTTTCAGATCTGCATGCAAGGCTGACAGTGATGGCGTCAACTAATTTATCGTAAAAGGTTGGAATATGTTCTTCTTTTTGTGTTTCTATTTTAAGTATGTTAGTCTCTAAGTTTTCCAAGTATAATGATATGTCTTCATTAGTTTTGAGTGGCTTAGGTTGCGCTTTGAAATCTGTTCTGCTTTTTTTTCTTAGGTCTAGAATATACGTAGCTCTAACTAAGCGATGATCAGACCGGAATCCAAAGCCATGTAAAACTTCTACGTTCCTAATCTTTGTGGGTTGATTCGACAATATAAAATCAATTTCATTTTTAATGTTACCACATGGTGATAGCCAAGTCCATTTGCGGTTATTTCGACTTTTAAAGAAGGAGTTCATAATTGTAAGTTTATGCTCAAGTGCGTATTGTATCAGTTTCTCTCCTCTTTCATTTCTGATTCCATATCCGAATTTACCAAGAACAATGTTATCGCTGTCTTCCGTAGTGGGTTTGCCGATTTTGGCATTAAAATCACCGATAACGAGTACTTGGTCAGCTGCCTGGCTTTGGGCTACTTGCAAAGTTTCATAGAATAAGTTGATTTCTTCATCTGTGGCCTTTTCAGTAGGTGCGTATACTTGTATTATTGTAAGCATTTGATTGTTGTATTTAATATTTAATAGTGCAACACGGTCTGAGAGCGCTGTGAAGCTTACAATGTTGTCTTTATATTCTTTTTTAATTAAAAAGCCGACTCCATATAGGCCAAGTGTTTCGCCTTTGTAACAGAAAATATAATTATCATGTTCTTCGATTACATAACCCATTCTTCTCACTTCCGCCAGTCCAAGTATGTCAATCTTTATTTTTTGTAGCATGTATGTTAGTTCTATAAATTTTTGGTAAGTTGATAGTGATCTTACGTTGAACGTTCCAATCCTTAGAGTCGTTTGTGGCAATTTTTCCTTTCTAGGTATTACTTTGGTATTAGTTGGAGGGTTGTGGTCTTGTTCCCCCACGGGGACCAGCCGGCTTGGGGGAGGTTGATTTTTTATTCTGATTTCTTTATCCATTTTATATTGTTTTTGTTTTCGATCGCCGGTAACTGATTGCTATTGTTTTGGTGTTAATGTTGAGAGTGTTGAAAGTGAGTTTGATCGGCCTCTCATCATATCAAAAGCGTTTATTCTACTATTTTTTGACGTGCTTGGTATTTGTTGCTTCTTTGGCTGTGCTTCTACTTGTGGTGATGTTGATTTTTCTCTCTTCCTTTTATCTATGACTTTTGAATTTTCTTTTACTATGAGTTTATCGTACTTTATGTACGCCAAGTTTCCTTTTTGTCTTTCTTGCATTAGTTGGGGTTGAAGTGACTTCCTAATTTCTAATGTTTCTTTAGAGTAGTCTTCTGTTATATATAATTCTTTTAATTTCTTTTTATTTCTCATAATTTCGTTTTTTTTCCATCCACTTATCAATGAGAGAAGCATAGGCCTTGGTTTACCATTTTTATTTTTTGATCCGATCCGAAAAATTTTATTTATTTCATAATTTTCTATCGTTATGCCTAATTCCTCTATGAAACACTTTTTAATGTATTTCATTGCATCCAGTGTCGACTGCTCCTTTTCCGCTAAACCGTGAATAATTATATTATTACTCTTCTTTTCTCGCTCTAGAGACTCCACCTTCTTTTCCAGCTTTTCTACTTTAAGTTTAAGTATATGATTTTCTTCTACAACGGGTTTTAATTTTTCTTCCATTTTTACGAGCAATGTGTTGGTAAGTTCTGACGTTTGATTTTGCATTTCAATCTTCATCTTGTCGAATAATAGTTGAAATTGTTCGTCCATAATTTATGTGTAATTGTATAATAATATAAAATATTCTCCCTTTTTTTGTTTTATTTTTTGTCAGTGGCAACACTGCAATCAGGTTAAAGAATGTAATTTTGACATCTATGTGTCAGCTGTCTTTTATTATGACAGTTATGACTTATGAGTTAATTGCAAGATTGATACCAAATGCTGTTCTAACCTCAATGTTTTGCCAATATTTGTTGTTCAATCTTCCTTGTAAATCCAGTAAATAGCGCGTTGAATATTATTAGGATCTCTCAATCACACTAAGAATTTTCTTTGAATATAGTAATATAGTTGAGACTGTGACTTTAAACTATTATGTGGAATATTTTATACGGAGCACTGACACTTTGATGTTTACAATACGAAGTACCGGAACCGAAAAAAAAAAAAAAAGGGGGGATGATGATAATGATGATGATGAATTACAATAGCTTAGCTCTTTTGTCTTGTATTTCTATTTTCTATGATTTTATAAAATGGAAGAACTATATTTTATTGGCTATGACTTTACATTTTACTTCATCAAAGCAGTTCCAATTTTTTTTTAAATTAACATTTACATGGTACCTGTTTATTTAAGTGAGATATCCCTGATGACCGCAATATTGATGTTTGATCTTGACTATGGAACGATTACATGTTTCTACATTAAGGGGAAGCTCCCTAAATTTTATGTGAATTTGCATACCTACATATTCTGAAACAGGCACACATACAATCAAAATGGAACTTTAGTATATGATTTATTGGGTCTTTTTCTTTCGGTCTACAAGACAGTTACGTAATTGTAACATTTTCGCTCGATTCATTTTTTATAAAAAAATTATGCCTTTCTTAAGGATTATTACATTTTTTTAAAGATTTACTTGGACATTATGTCTAAAATAAATGTTAACAGTAAGAAAATAGAGTTTACTATCGAATACCAAGATATTTTTTCTATAGATCAATTATTACTTTAGTTATAAACGAAATAAGAATTGAGACTTACTTTTCGAGCTAGAACGCGATCAAAGAGCGCACGCGATATTCAACTTTATTACGGCTAGGTATATTAGCGTCTAGTACCGTAACCGGTCTCTCAGTGCCAGAAATGAAAAAGGGAGCCTCCTCTTAATTATATATAGCATAGGTAAAAAAAATACTTACAAACTCAACCGATTTTGTAAATTCTTCCGCCAAGAGAAAGCTACATTATTTTTAGTGACTAGATTTTTTACAGCCTTTTTATCCCAGTTCGGAGTTTGGGCAGCTATAAACACCTAAATCCTGTAGGTAGTACATAATAATATATAAGATATCGTCCGTAGACTGGATCAAATATGTAATATTATCGTTATCGATTTATCTTTTGTCGCATTAAGAAGTTGCTAAGAGAAAAATAAAAGTTTTTGTGGCTTAGGTACCCGTGTCTATTGCAATTTATCCCTAAATGAGACTGCAAAAAAGCCTAAGTATAGCATTGAGTTATAGTATAGGTACCTATACATATTATTTATCACATTTAATTAGATAAATATTAAATTGAAGTTCAAATTTTTATTGTTTTGATCCGGATAGCCATCACTTGGTACTACCACAGATTAGATTCATACTAGTACCTACTGGTACTACCGAAACTCATCGAATAGTAGAGGAGACAGTCATGTGGATGATCGGCCTTCTCGATCTTGTTACCAGATGAGACGTATTTTTTATTAAATATAATTTATATACAAGTACATAGTATGCCTATCCCTTGCCTATCAAAAAAGTGACCAGTGAATGGTAAATCCCCCACCGCGGCTCTTACAATCCACATTATACAATTCTACATAATATTGTGATCAGTTACGTATATAAAATATAAAACAGCCATACACAAAGGTAAACTAGGCATTAATTCCTTTATAGAATCGTAGAATTTTTTTATTTCCAGTCCGTTTCCGCCATTCTTTTAAAAGTGCCAGTACCTACCAGGAAAAGCAAGTTCTCAGGGTGTGGCGTACAATGTAGGTCACAAGTATAGCATTAGAGTGGTATATTCATCATGTTCTAATACTTTGTACGAGAAGTGGGTCGCATGTGACAGGCGTGGTTAGGCGCCGCCTACGTTGTGGCACGCCTTCTTAATTGAAGTATTTAATTTCCGATAATTTTGCTCGTTAGTTGTGTGATTTTTAGTTGCTGATGGATGAGCATATGTGCATGGATAATTATTAAATAAGTGAAGGTGAAGTACATAGAAAAGAAAATTAGACAATGATTTAGAAAGCTCCTGTTCTTGTTTACTCAGAAAATCGGAGTAGCAAAGTTGGAATTAAATAAAAGATTTATTTTGCATGGTTAAATCAGCATCAAAATCAAATTATATAATAACTAGATTTCCGCCCGCGGCTTCGCCCGCGTTTTCAAAGGAAAACCCGCATAGTTCCCGTTCCCATGGGATTTCCGGGATAAAACCTATCCTATGTGTTAATCCAAGTTACCCTCTATATGTGTGCTAAATTTCATTGTAATCGGTTCAGTAGTTTTTACGTGAAAGAGTAACAAACATCCATACATCCATACATCCACACATCCATACATCCATACATCCATACAAACTTTCGCCTTTATAATACCTAGTACATATTAAGATATTTTAGCGGTTTGCCTGGCCGTAAGTATCTATGATAAGTCGATGATAATTCGTACAAAGGTAAATTTTGTACTACCTAGGTACCTATTAAAAAGAGATTCATCATTCATGCCTATTAACACTTAGCAATGAATATTATATTGAATCAATTTCAATTTTACTGACGCTACAGCACTTTTTCAATTCTTGTTCCAGTCATTACGGTTGTTATTAAGCTTTTTAATACACAGAGCCTAGGCTAAGTCTCCTATTGTGCTCACGAATATCTTTACACACATTCGCTCAGTAATTTACTCCATCACGTCAAGCTTTTCCTACTAATTACCAACAATCCCAGTCTGCAACAGCCTTTACCAAGGTCTTTGTGAAAAAGCGGATAATCGAGAGGCGTGGTGTCAAAGCTCGCTCCGCCTACAAGAGAGCGGCGTTGGATCGCACACAACTTGGTCGGCTGCGGCGCGGCGTGGTCATGGCGCGAACTGTGCCGCCGAACCGCACGTAAGTTCTTTTTTTTTATTTTTTATGGGGTTTTCTGGATAAAATAAAAAAGGGTTCATTCGTTAAGTATTGGTAAATTTTTGTGTTTTGAAGCTTTCGCTAATAGAACTTTAATTTTTCTGTGTAAGGTTGTTTTTGTTTAATTTTTTTGGGGTCATTGCAATTAAAATAAATATTTGAATTGCAGTAAGTAGTAACTACCTATTAAAAAATTAATCGGGAAAAAATATAGAGGCTTAGTTAGTTTTGTTGGAAAAACTAAAGAAAAAAAAACTGCATAGTTTTTAAAAGTCTTTCGCTAATAGAAAGCTGAATTTATCCAGTGTCATGTGTGAGGTTTATTTTTTACTTCAGTAAATTCAATTAAAAAAAATTGATCTGCGGTTATCCTATTTAATCAAATTATAAATTATTAAAAATATTTTACCTACCATTTTATTAATAATTTCATAATGACATTTTATTATTTTTTAAATATATAGCAAATAAAAAATCTGGGGATTCCATAACCATGAAAATTGTAAATGTAATACATTCCTAACTCAAAAGTCATAGTGCTTTTACCTACTGAATTTATTTTACTCTCCTTTTGGTCTTCGTAACGCGTACGGCGTACCACAGACTAATAATAATATACCTAAGGGCGCGTTCCCACCGTGTCGTGACGACAGATAATCGTGTAGTTTTAAGTGTCGTGGCTTATATGTTTAAATGGAGGTGTTCACATTTAGAATGACACAATTTACTGTCGTCTACGACAGTTTTTGCAGTGACGACACTTTGTCGTGACAGTGGGAACGGAAAGCACGACAGTCGTAAAACGATAAAAAAATCGTGGACGGCAACTCTATGACGTCCATTGAACTCAGGAGAGTAAACGCACTAGTAATCACCAGGCGAACGCAGAGGCGACTAGATTTGTAGCTTGCTGATGATGTGTAAACGACAAAGCGACTGTCAGGAAACGATAAAATGTCGTCGCGATCCAATGGGAACAGCTAGATACGACAGTCGCTAAACGATAAAAAAAATTGACGACAAACAATCGTTATAATGGGAACAGGTAGAGACGACAGTCGTCGAACGATAAATTAGTCGTTACGACATGGTGGGAACGCGCCCTAATACGTATCGCGTACCTATAGTAGATAGATACTTTTACTGTTTTTACAAGCTAAAAATCTTTGAAGTAGGTAAATTTCGGTTGAAAATAAATAATAATATTTTATAATAAAAAAATATAAATATGCATTACAAAAGTAGAATATTTAAGTTAGGTAGAGCCCGATAGAGTTTCTAAACTTGCAGAATTAAAAACGAATAATTTATTCCTAGAAGGATAACTAAAAAATTTTTTTTCATTCAATAAAATATTAATTAGGTAATACATACCGACATACGTAGGACTATGAAACTCATTAAAAAAACCTTCCATTGGCTTTCCTACAATTACTTAAATTTGATACTGATGTAAAAAGTAGAGACGAGTTTTCTGAGTGAATCATCAAATCATTCGACCATCTAACTCACTGAAGTCAGAAATGTCTCTTTGGCCACGTGTCTATCAGGTACTGATCTTTCTAAAACAATTGTTTGTTAAGTACCTATTATCCACCTTCGAATGAAAATCGAAAGATAAGAAAAGATATTCGAAAGATTATATTGGTAGAGCTGTGTTCAATAAGATCTACCTTTTTTTAAAAAAAATACAGAGCTCTTTCTAGTTATAAACCAATTTAAATAATAAAAAATGGGATTGTATCCATTCTTTTATACTAATTCGGACGATATCTGCTCTAGAGACCTGTCAGCATAAGCATAACCTTTTTCTAGATAAAAGAAAGTTCGATAAAAAAACAGTCGCCATATTGTAAAACTATTTCAATTGAAGATAAGATTGTAGAAGGAAAAAATTGTTAAGTTTATAAAACAAGTATAAAATGTTGTACAAATTATGTATATACATATTTTTTTTATAAAAATATAAAAATATGTACCCTACAGAGCTTTCAAATATCTGACTATTAAAAAAAAATTACATGCTTATCAACATTTCTTGATAATAATTGGTCTCTTCTCTATATAGATAGATGTGTAACATATTTTATAAGCTCTATATATAAAATAATATCTAGATAATGTTTAAATACGAAGAAAAAACGTAGGTATCTAAATATAATATTATATAACACATAATAGAAAATCGTTATGCAAGAAATAATGCGCAATAAGAAAAACCGGTGCGATATAAACGAAATCCAATTTATGGACACACTAGAACAGTTGATGAGAAGGGTTTTTCGGAAACCGATGGTTTTCCAATGACACGTGCTTATCGCCTCTGCGCTTTAAAGCGATAGGGTTGCTACTAAAATTTATTTACTTAATTTTAAATTTGAATATGAAAAATAGTATGAATCTTTTGTCGTATTAGGTGTGTTTAAATTTTTTGTAAAAAGCAATTTCGAATCTCATATTATATTACGTTGATTTTTTTACCAAACAATAAATATGGGTAGGTATTCCCTTTTGAATGATGTCAAATAGTAGCCGGAAAGTCTTTTCTTTTTATGATGACGCAAAATAGAAACATAAAATAAACGTTTTATTGTCAGTGAAATAAAATTGGGGTCAAATTGTACTTCGTTTCTTACCTTCATCCTGTAATTTTCTACCTACGAAATTCTTTTTAACCTCTGAACTAAGGGTTATAGCTTTTTAGCGCGTTTGATTTATTCAGTATTTAAAAAAAATATATAGTTGGTGAATGGTGATATAAGGCGTATTTTTAAACTTTTCTTAAATTTTAAATAAGCAGCTGTGTTCTTTTTTATTATTTCTTTCTTTCGCATCGCAACGCAGCGATTTTAATCATTATCATTATCACTTATCATTTGTCTGGAGATATGTAGTTAGGTGGCTAGCAAAAGTGCTACTTTTTACTACGTTTAAACATGTAGAAAATGTTGCGAATTGACTAAGTACATGGATGAAACCGCGGTTAACAGCATATAAAATTTAATAATTCCATTTGCTAAAAAAAGATATTAGATAAATAATAATCATTCTATTTAAAATTACCTACCTACGTTTCGTTTGAAAAAAGATAAAATACTATAGGTAAGCAGTGATAATTTTAACAGTTTTCATAAAGAGCGAAAGATAGAGGCTTATGAAAATCAACCCCCAAGTTTACTTGGATCTTAGACTTGGATAATAAACATTTTAATCTCTTATTTATCTACCAAAGTTATCAATATGTATTACGTACCTACATTATACGCGATACAGACATTAAACAACAACATTTAATTAAAAAGAGAAAATAAAACGCTTTCTAAAGTTATATTCTGATAGAGATAGTGATTTAAAAGAACATTATTAACCTTTATCATGATCTTCTCTCATCTTTGGCCTGTTATTACATATATATCTGCCTATAGTCTCCTCGTGACCATTCCCGCTGCAAAGTGTGCGAAACGTCGAAAAAATAATATAATGAATAAATTGCGTTTAAAATCCGTTAAATCTTTAATTTCTAAATGTATAATACTCGTGTAAAATCAAACACTAGAAAATACTATTATATATTTGGTTAAATTGAAGATAAAAGGAAAAACAGAACAAATAATAAACATTTCCAACAAAGCGCCAACCCTATCGGTCAGCCCAATATAGAGAGTCCTCTGTCATGGCGGTACATTTGTCACCACACTCCAGTGCTTAATGAAGTGGACGACGATTATTTGGGACTCATGGGGCAAAGGTCAAGCCCCAATTATGATGTTTTTAAATATAGAATTCGAATTTGATTGTGATGATAATAATAGGTGATATAAATATTACCTTCTCTATGAGGAGTAGTAATAGGAATTTTGGGACTGGGCACGTTGTAACAGCATATAATATGAAGAAATTCGGCTTACCTGGAAAACGTACAAAACTGAAGATTTTTGTTTGTAGTTGAAATACGTATAGGTATCTTATTGAAAACCTCAAGTGACCTGAAAACCTCAGTGCAATGCTAAGTAAAAGTAATTTTTTTTTAACGAACCTTTTTCTGTCCTACTCCTACAATCCACAGCTGTACAGCCTTTTCAGCCTTCCATTTCATCTACAGCAGTTCTATTTCTTTTTAAAAATAATAGAATGTTTCCTTTTATCAAAATTTGTTATCTTCAGTAATTAAAGTACTTTCCCTCCAGGGCCCATCGAAAATTTCCACACTGTATATCATCACGCTAGGACCAACAGTAGTGGAGCACTGCGGGTAAAAAGCTAGTTATATATATTTGTGCCCTGATTACGATTAGTCTTACACATTAGCCTATATTATTATATTCGATGGTTTCTCCTTAGATCGTGGCGGCGCGCCAGCGGCCAGTAGGATGGCGCTGAAGACGCCGACGCCGGGCGGCGGCGAGCGCGAGACATGGGGGAAGAAGGTCGACTTTCTGCTCTCCGTCATCGGGTTTGCTGTCGACCTGGCCAATGTGTGGCGCTTTCCCTATCTATGCTACAAGAATGGGGGAGGTAAGTGGCATTTTCTACAGGTTGTGTCGACGAGAACCAGAAGGGACGCCCTCTTATTTTTCTTTCAGTGGGAACTTAATTAAATAGAAATTTCCAGCAAGAACTAATTTAATAGAACATTTTGATTAATAGAGTGCAATTTTGTTGGTAATCTATATTCATATTTTAGGGAAGATTTCAGGAACATAATAATTTTATAACGCTACAAATAATACAAAAATGAAATTTTATCAATAACTAAATGGTTTTATGACTTTGTTTTATTATCTGTAGGTAACTAATTGATCAAATCAGTCGAAAGGAAATAAAATTGTATAATATTAATTGTTATTACATAGTAAGTATGTACTTAGTTTTTTAAATCTACCTACATGACGCCATGGAAATAACAATTTCATTACTATGTTTCACTTTCACAAATATTTTTTCTTATGATAAGCGTTATTTCCCTAATTAGTTGTATTTCATTTACATTTAAACTAATTCTTTATGAAAATTTCCACATTCAAACTTCTTATCAGCCTACGGATTCCATGATTCGAATACATATTATCGCAGGCGAAGTACAAAAAGCTCAATCCTAAATTGAGTCATCGAACAGATTCACTTATCCTTTCCCGAGATTACGTTAGATCTACGTGAAAGGTAAAATCCGGTGTTGAGGTGTAAGAGGCGGGAGGACAAGCGTGTGAAACGACCTCAAGGCTCAATGTTAAGTGCCTCTTGCCTCCGCGCTAATTGTCGCCTTGTGAGCTTGAAACGCGTTCACTTTGCTATTTGCAGTCAATATGCAGTCTTCTAATTGACTGATTTCAACCCCTTTTCTGGGTGTATATCTACGCTTTGTTTGAGTGATATACATGTAGATTGTACGAAATATATTCCTAAAAATCGATCTCTATGAAATATAAAGATAATTCTAATTTTCAAATTTTAACTAAAAATATTTAAAAAGGCATTTCTTCGATGAAATTTTATGGTTTAAAAAAATAGATTCGGTCAAATCATAATTTTTGAAATAGACCTTGGACCTTAGAATAGAATTTGTATTTACTATATCTACCTACTGTGCACAATGCCTTGCATTTCTCGTACAGTTGATTGCATGCAGGACGTGTATATGGTACTTGAGTCGTAATCGCCAACCCCCAGTTCCACTGCAGTTCTCGACTACATCTAGAGAGTGCTTATATACTTACTAATTGAACACGAAATATCTTTGAGTATTAGAAGAGAAATTTTCTTCCTAGTGTTCTGGATTGGCATCTGAATTAATTCCTTACTGATAATTGAATTTGTGGAAACTCAGAACTCTCATTTATGGTATTTATGCGAATCTTTTTATGTTCTTTATTTCATACGGATCCCATGTTATACAAATTACAAATATTTAATTTAAATTTCTACTAGTTTACAATACAATTAAAGGCATAAGTTACGACACTTAATATTTTACATATAATATTCTTCAAAGCTATCGTCGCATCACAGCGCACAGTCACTTCCTAGAAAACAAAGTTTCCAATACTAATTACGTCCCTTTCCTTCACTTTGTCAGCAGCCCTTTGCCGTCCAAGAGCATGTAATTGACAATCAAAGCGCGCCCTTTGCGCGACGCTCTGAGAAACTTAGTTAGCTTCACGACGTGCAGGAAAATTAGTAACGCAATAATAGGAGGGTAATAAGGTAATAGAGTGAGGAGGTCATCCGATGCCGATCGGTCTCTGTGATCTAATTACATGGCAATTCTCTACTCTGCAGCTGATATTATCCTGCGTCTGATGTCCTGCCAAGGATCGCACCGGAAATTTATTTAACGCGGCCTTTTCGCTTATGACATCGCCTTTGGCAGTCTAATTCAATTTTGTGCGGCGCTGGACTGTAAAACTAGTTTTGATATTATAAATATGGAAGCGGCGGAAAATTTTCCAGCGTGGTTAATGATATACTTGAGAATAAACGATAAAAGATGATGAAGTTAGAAATGTTACACGTAAATATTTCCCCTGAATGTGGTATCAATCAGTGTGTAGGGATTTGGTCAGTGAATACAGGCGTTAATTGAGTCGCTACTTCATCATAGCGCTGGGGTCACATCCATCAGTCACGCGTCGGTTACAAGCTGCGGTAGGGTATGAGGAAATGACATTTTCGATCAAGCCATCCACACTAATTACTAGTTCCTCGTAATGCAATGATAGGCTTTGTGTACTGAATTTTAGAATGTGAAATAACCTAATCTAATCTAAATCTAAATAATATAACCTATCTTCGTGGTTATTAAATTATCTTTAAAGTAAATATAAGAACTTACCTCCGAACACAATTCCTTATATACGCTTTGAAGAAGAAGAAGAAGAAAATTATATTTTTCAATAATTTTAACAACTAGTTTAACAATAAACAGAAGGCCCGTTATCTAGTTCCGTTATCCGTTTTCCTTGGTCACGGCATCACGCGTGAACGGGTGGACCGATTTCGATATTTTTTTTTATTATATTCCTTGAAGTACGATGATGGTTCTTAATGGCGAACCGCTAGTAAATTATATTTCGTTAACACTTGTCAGGTAGGTAAGGTAGTAAATATTATTACAACCATAAAATTAATCGAATCCTCACCCATATTTTATTGACTACCGAACAAGATTTATTTATCAATCGGCACAAATAAACTCATTTCCAGTTGAAATGGAAACAATACCGATAAGTATCGAAGGGCCTTGCGGATGATTTAATACTGTTCCGATGGAAATCTCATAATACCCAATCATCCCACTACGCTGCCGTCGCCCAAGGGACTCGAATGCTGAGATTCTTATACGTCCAAATTCAAACGTTTAAAATATAAAACTTTGTCTTGAAGGAACTGAATCTAAGAATGTTTACTTCTTTGTCTTTCTATATTATATAGTAATTAGTAGGTACCTGCTGCGGGCTACCATGCTAAAATCGAATTGAATATTTAGGATACGCAAATGCTCTAAATCTATAAGCTTATTTTTACAGGATAATTTTAACATTACTGCTACTTGAATAGCATAAAAATAAACTATAAAAGCTTTAATTTCTAATGTTATGACGATTCTTTGAAGACGTAACCAGCATAAGATTGTTCATTCTTATTTAAATTATTTTCTCGGAGGTTCTAGCGCAACCATAGCAGCAAAATTAAAAAAAAATCGTTATGATTATTACGATTAATTAGGCACTGCGCTTTTACGGTTATTTATATACCTTCATTCGTATATTTCAGTCATTGAATAAAAGAACTTCACCAAGTAAAATGCGCTTGCCACATTAAGATACTTTGGACTTATAGTTGGCAGACTTTATCCTCTTATATTCGCGACCTGTTGCATCTGGCAATAAAGTAAATCCTCTCCCCTGCCTCCATGCCACTTGATTTATAAGAGCTGCTTATGGGAAAAAGCGATGATTTCAGATTAAAGCGAGATCGCTATATTATCTCTTAAGACATTTCATAAATAAGTATGGGGAGAAGTGGATGGCTTTTTGGTTACCTATTGAAGAATTTAGACAAGTTCGTTAGGATAGTACGATTATAATAATGTAGCTAACATACCTATATTAGCATAGAGTGAGACCTACTTAAATTTTAGTTGTGTAATCTGTTACATGTTTTAATTCCTATACTTACAAAGAAGTATAGTTCCCAGCAAATGATTTAAACATTGAAGATAGTATACGTGTCTTCCTATTATAATTTAGGTATACGTTAATCAAAAATTTGCTGCATTTTACGCAGAGAGCGCTTATAATTTATTTATTTATTTATATTTTTTTAGGAGAATCTACAGCTGTATCCTTAAAGATAGTCACATAATAT
>CAJQZN010040362.1:0-16031 GCA_907164685.1 Colias eurytheme
CCTGTTTATTGCTACCGGTATTCATAATTATTGATTTATCAAATAATGTGGAATATTATTAAATATCCTTCTTTGGAGTAGGGATATAGGTTTCACTAAGTTTAGTTAGCCGATTCAGCATACAGGAGAAATTTGGTTACATTTATAGATATAATGTATCCTGACATTCATAATTTTTACGATCTGTATAATATAGGAATAATATAGGAAAGTATTTCAAATCGTCATTTTTAATTTTCTCACAAGCGAATACTTAAACACTCTCACGTATAGGGATGACTACAATGAGATATTGTATATAAAAATACATACCTCGTACAACCGGCAACAATTGTGAGCTAAACATACTTGATTGATCCCTAATATGATACCTTTTGACGGCTGATTAATATTTCATAGGCAGAAGTACAAGCTTTGCCGATGCCAATAATAGAACTTGAATGAATTTATATCTACAAATAGCTTTAAATCTTAATACATCTTCTTATATATAAAATTCTCGTGTCACAATGTTAGTCTGCATACTCCTCCGAAACGGGTGGACCGATTCTCTTGAAATTTTCTGTGCATATCGGGTAAGTCTGAGAATCGGCCAACATCTATTTTTCATATGTACCACGGGCGAAGCCGGGGCGGACCGCTAGTCTTATATATAAAATTCTCGTGTCACAATGTTAGTCTGCATACTCCTCCGAAACGGGTGGACCGATTCTCATGAAATTTTCTGTGCATATCGGGTAAGTCTGAGAATCGGCCAACATCTATTTTTCATATGTACCACGGGCGAAGCCGGGGCGGACCGCTAGTAATATATATATAAATCTCGTGTCACAATGTTTGTCCTCAATGGACTTCTAAACCACTTAACCGATTATAATAAAATTCGCACACCATGTGCAGTTCTGTTATAAAAGTATTATACAAACTGACCTCCAACCGACCAATGCTTAAAAATACAAAATATAGATTAACACCAATGATAATAAGCAAACTTTATCAAATGATTAAATCAAGGAAAAATTTGTTCTAAGGCATCATGTAGGTATTTGACCAAGGTGTAAGGTGCAATGTCTACAAGTAAATTGGCTATTATTTATTGCTACAAGTTTTAAATAAATAATTTAGTGTCAACATATGAAAGGTATGAAAGTCTCCTAGGTCCTACAAGACATATTAATCGAGCATAAAATATTGACTAATGAAAGCTTACCATAAATATTACGGGAAATGCAAGTTTTGGATAACTAGTTGGTATAAATCATAATAGTATAAGTAGTTCGTAATTATCATAGTCCTGCGGTTTGAACTGCTGACAAAACTACTGTTGACTACGGTTTACATGCGCCAATCGATTTTCAACTATTTTATTATTGGCAATCTGCTAAATTAAAACCTTTTGTTGTCATTTTATTAACATGTACAAATAAAAAAATAAAAAAAATGTGTGCGTGTACTAGTGTACATACGTAAGAAGTGAAACTTCTTTATGACCTTATTTTTCAAAAAATAATTTACTACTTATATGCAACTTTACAGAAATACGAAATCACGCGTGGTAAGGATAAGAAAAAGATGGCGCGTAACGGAAAAATGTCACGAGTAACGAAAAAATGTTACACTAAATTTTTTTCCAACCCCGATAAAGAAGTTTCACTTCAATAAATTAAGAGTTGATTTTGGAAAGAAAAGGGGCTTATGTTTGACTCAAGCTCTTCAACTATTTTCATTTTCAATCTCGATTAAAGCGATGCCATGGTTTAGCGTAATAGCGCCATGGTCAGACAGATAGAGAGACATTCGCATTAACAATACTAGTACAGATCCGCAAAAGAAGAAGCTTGTATAGAAGCTACTTCAACCTCCAATTTAACATTTCTGCATTATCAAAGCCACCGCAATCAATCTCGTCTATCACTTTTAAATATTAACCGGCAATTATATTTAATTCGAAACTAAGACCATTAAGGCGCATTACTATTACGAAATACCACCCGACGTGGGCTCTATATCAATCCGAGTGTCCACCATTAAGAATGCACTTAAACTTGATATCCCTTATTTAATTTATCGTGTATTACTTACTGATGCATGTTTATTATGAGTCGGCGTACATTATGGTGTAGCGTCACCTGTGTTACTACGCGTAATGAGGTATATGGATGTAGATTCCTATCATTCACTTGATGGTGGCATCGGTTTTCTACATTGGAAGAGAGAAAGATAGAAAGAATCATAAATTCATCAATAAATTCTTATTCTATTCTATTCTATTCCCTTTGGCAAAAAGGGGACTCACCACAACAACTCAGTATTTTGCTGTGCCTTCAACAACACAGCACTGATTTTCAGTGGCCTCCATGGTTTGATGCACAGCTTCAGATCCAGAGTTGATTATTTTGTTAAACGCTCTTAAAGTTTTTTGAACGGTTACATCTTAATGTGTTCATATAATTTGTATTTTAAAAGGATCTGCATATACTCGAGGTCAATATTTTCCCTATTTAAGGAATCTAAATCTATATTTACCATTTCTTATTTTCAAATGTAAAAGAACACGAAGAAGACAGTGCATGCGATCGAACTTCTGAAACTTTCAATGTAACAAGATCTAAATATTCGCAAAACCCGCCATTTTTAACAGTATGAATAATCAATATCGAAAACAAAATACGAGTGTCGCATAAATAGACACTCGATCGTGTATTGTACATCACGGTTTTAACTTTGTTTGTAATTCGAGCGCGTGTGGGGTGAGCTATAAATTGTGAACTCCCCATTGTAGGACCTTGACGTATGGTAGGGGTAATGATGTATAGACGATAGTTATACTATACTAGCTGCGCTCCGCGGTTTCACCCGCGTGGCTCCGCTCCTGTTGGTCTTAGCGTGATGATATATATATAGCCTTCCTCGATAACTGGGCTATCTAACACCGAAAGAATTTTTCAAATCGGACCAGTAGTTCCTGAGATTAGCGCGTTCAAACAATCAAACTCTTCTCATTAAGCTATTTAATTTTTTTTTATGTTAAAGGGAGGCAAACGAGCGGACGCACCGCCTGGTGGTAAGCAGATTGCGTCGCTCATAGACTATAACAGGGGTTATGGTTGTTGCCTACCAGAATAGGAATATAATTTCCTTGAAAAATGATTTTTCATATACTTTTCGTAAACTGATTTTGATAGTTTCGGATTAACAGTGGGCACTTATAATAAAGTAGTTTAATTTATAGCAATTAATGTCTCTGGCAATGCAATCAACGTTGTATATGAACGAAGTTTTCCTCAAAAATCAGTTGACATTTTGGTCTAAGAAAGAGTCCTTACTAACGATGTTACTAACACGTATGGGATTCTTTCACAAAGGTTAAGTTGAACAGTTATGGCCTGATCATCCTTGTTACAAAGCTTACATACCAAAAACACAAAGTCACAATATATAATGTACAAATACAATTCTATCGAGATGATACATTACATTAGAATTTGGCAAGCCAAATACACAGGCATGTGATCATCATACGATTAGCATGACTACTATCATCAGGTGACAGTGACAGTTAAAAAAAAATTATGTTCTGAAGCATATACCATACTTCTCCCTTTACCGAATGTTTCATAGTGCGGTCATGGGAAATGGCACGTTCCATACTATTTATAAGCACAGATAATAACATGAACTGTAATAATGCTATTACTAAATAATAATAGAGCAACTATGGAGTTTCTTGCCGATTCTTCTCCATAGATACTGCTTTCCGAATCGGTGGTAATTTTTAAAAATATGTTATGACGATTCAAAAGTGCTTCTAGAAGTCTTATTATAAATGTTTGAGTTTGAGTTTACTAAGAAATAAGAATACTATTGATAGTAATAAATCGATGTAGCTGGACATAACTGCACACATAAGGAAAAGAGGAATATTTGAATAGTGTAGACGAAGCTTTTTACACAAATAAAAACAAACTTAAGTTGACACAACATTGTAAAAGTCCACCAAATGTAAATATGCAAGAGTCCACATTTTCATAACATACTAGCGGAACGCCCCGGCTTCGCCCGTGGTACATAATATTTACGTTTTTTCTACATAAGAACCATCCTCGTACTTCAAGGAATATAATAAAAAAAGAATTATCGAAATCGGTTCAGCCGTTCTCGAGTTATGCGCTTACCAACACATTTTGCGATTCATTTTTATATATAAGATTACATACATATTGGGAATAAAAAATATATTTTTTGTGTATATTTGTATGTGTGATTTGCATCAAATAAGAAGCGGTACAGAGAGAGCGATTGCGATCAGCTCATACTAAATACTTTGCCAAACACCATACCTACCTTTCACAAAATATACTATAAAAAAATATTTATTCGGCTTACATTACTATAGATTCAAATAAAGGTCACAAGTCATAACCGAAAAAGATAAGTTGTCTCGTCAATAAGGAGTCTATTATAACCATCATCAATAATTGTAAAGTATCACTACATAGTATAAAACAAAGTCACTTTCCCTATATCCCTAATCCCTATGAATGCTTAAATTTTTAAAACTACGCAACGGATTCAAGAGGAAGGTTTTCGTATAAGGTTTTAGACAACGCGGGCAAAGCCGCGGGTGGAAAGCTAGTACCTATTCTAATAAAACATACAGAACTTTCACGAGTTAGCTCATCAAGTGATTAACTTACACCATTGAAATATCAGACAACACGTATAGACCGGGAGATACTGACACAAAATTTCGAGTCATTTGTAACAAGGATGGCGGTTCTACAGGGGTCTTAGTACGCAATGACAAAAAGAAAAATGATGGTGTGAACGCTGGTACCGGTGTCTTAGTCGCGTGGGCGTTTGTCGAACTCGTCGGAAAAATAGCGAAAGTCAAACGATTTGTAACACAAAAATTTTAGAATTTACCGATAGCCCATAAAAAAGTAGTAGGCGGTAGTGTCATGCCATACTTTTCCGGTGTGACTTACAGCCCGCCATACCGACGCGAATGTGTTTATTTAAATAAAACAATCATTCAACCATTTGTACCAGGCTAACTTTTGCACAGGTAACTATCGTCGTGCAGCCATTTACGAAAATCGCCATGCCATACTTTTCGGACGATTCCAAATGGTCGCCATACCGCCGAAAATCTGCAAAAAAATTTTATTTCGCCAAACTTTTTGTACCAGTATTGCATTTGGATTTTTGGAGAGTATTTGATAAAATGTGACCATTATTATATTTGCCATACTTCTAGTAGGGGGAAAAAGTGCTGTTATACTTGAAAACTTAATTTATTATTAATTTATATAAGTGAGGATTTCCAACACTTAGATCTTTGAAATTTTGTATTTATATTTGTTGATCCTCAAACTTACAGGAAAAATAAGTGCCATACTGTTACAAATCGTTTGACTTTCGCTATTTTCCGACGAGTTCGACTAACGCCCACGCGACTAAGCCGCCGGTACCAGCGTTCACGCCATCGTTTTTCTTTTTGTCATTGCGTACTAAGACCCCTGTAGAACCGCCATCCTGTTACAAATGACTCGAAATTTTGTGTCAGTATCTCCCGGTCTAGTACCCAACATCATATAGCAATTAAAAATATCACATTATACACGAACACAAATACTAAAATTTGAAACGCCACAAATCTCGGTCAGTCTGCGCCCGCGCACTCAATAATATATGGTTTTTGTTTTACACGCCGCTTGTCACTCCGTCTGTATGTAGCGTTTTGTCATTGTAATTGGTGCTTTAATTTATTGCTATTTCTTAATACGAGAGAATGTTATGTTTGATATGATGTTCGAGAAAAGATACTTGAGGATTTGGTGGAGAGATTTTATCTAGTTATGGTATCCTAGTCGCTGTTGCAATAGATGAACATAATGTTTTTGTTTGTATGTATGGACTGATAGAAGCAGAATAAACATTGCTGGAATGACGATTACCACGGTACTATTATGGACGTATCTCATGTGTCCCCTGTGCTGATTGGTTAGTGACTATCGCATTTCTATCCTTAGATCATACAACCTATAAAAATTGCGGATTATGAATTCAATCATTCTGGAATTTGGAAAAATATTGTACTAAAACGTGCCCTGTCATCGGTTTCTATGAAGACCATCCACAATCAAAATTACTCGAATCTATTTTAATATTTTGCCTTGATGCAATTAGCACACCTCCGCGTACCAAACACCATTTAACATCGAGCTAAAAGATCAGCTTTAAGAACCAAATACTCAATACGGTACCTTTCTCTCACCAGATCTTAAAATCTTCCTACAATAGTAGAATATAACGGATGTGTTGACACATATTCGGGCCGACAGTACTACCTCGTAAATAATCGTAATTAGATGCAAAATATATAAATAACGCTCCGAGCTGGTTCCTTATCGTACAATTGCTGGTAAATAACTGTGAGACTTTGTGGCTGTTACGTAAATATTACGGGAAAGTTTCTTTTGAAAGGCATCTGTGTTTTGTGGAAGAGTACCTAAAATTATAAAGTTTGTAAGGTTTCAGTACTGAGAAGGATAAATTCTGTAAATGATTCTATACTCTGAAGTCAATAGAACGAATTGGAAACAAAAGTTTTTTAAAGTATAATTCTAGACGACTTTTCAGTTCAACAATGCAGCCGTGCATTGTATTCACAAAAGTTTAGTAAAGTAATTTTCAGTTTTAATCCAAAGACTTTTCAATGAACACTAAGAATGGTACGGTATAAATAACGTACAGATTTTTTTATCTAGTGTTTAATCTTGGGATCTTTTATATGAAATAACGTTAACTAATTCTAAGCCATCTTATTGAAAAGTATTTAAATCAGTCAAATGAACACCCAAATCGATTAATTTCAGCCTATGCAAGATATCTCCAACTATATTGAAAATATAACCTGCTGTCCATTCGAATATTGTACAACATAAGTTAGTTTGTCAGTGAAACCGTGTTCAGATTTACAAATTTGCATGAATATAATTCACTGTATTGCTGGTCTATGGATTTTGTAATCTTAAGTCAAATTGGCAGTGAAAGTCTGTATGCCAATATCTAAGAAAATACTTTCCATAGCTGGAAGTTTTCGTTGATGTTTTCTTTTATGGCAGAGAGGTCATCAGCAAGCAAAGAGGTCATCTGATGTTAAGTGATCACCACCGCCCAAAAACACATGATTAGTTACGTTACACGTACATATATTATATGGCTATTCCCTCAACTAAAATTTAATAATATCATGGTTAAGTATTTTTAGTCGATGTATAACATCATTTATTTATCAACAGTATTTATTGAGCTATCAGTACTTGAATTACTGCCCAAAATTCAGTTTGTACGAAGTAGTCTTATTTTCTTGTACAAAATATTGTTTTGACAATCATGTCACGTCACACCAATCAAATCCATCGATAAGTTAATTTAAATCAAATGCAATAAATCCAGCATCCCTAATTGCATTTCAAATGAATCATCTTCATCACGTCTCGTTATCTCATCGTTTAAGATAATGAATCATTTGATCCATCAGCTGATAAGATTCTGTTATCAGCTGCTCAATATTCAACTGAGGCATCGTACATTGGGGCTATTATGGGCTGATGGCGACAGTTAATCTCATGATTGGCTAGATTAGTATGATTTGTGAGTATCAAAACTGTGTTAAAGAGTTGTTTTAATTTGGAGATAAAGAAGACTGAACGAAAACTACTTAAAAAAAAGGAATAAAACAGAAAAGTTCTAACACAAGTTTCAACATTTATTGGAATCTGTGCATATTTCTGTAAACATGTTAAAATTAAACGAGATATGTAATAAAAATTAAACAGTAATACATAATCATTTATCTATAACGCTATCAATGTATCTAACGAACAGGTACATTCTAGGGAAGCGCGCTCCATCTTAGGCCAAATCTCAGCTTACCATCAGGCGAGATCGTGGCCAAGCGCTTCCCTATTGCAGCGTAAAAAAAAATCTAACGAAAATACAATTAAAGATTTATAAATTTCATTCTAACTGTCAAAACACGAACCATACAACTACATATAGCTGAAAGCCTTAAATTCAACCACAATAACTACGAACGCCTACAATACGCATAAACAAACAGCACTGAATAAATTTGAGATACAAATATATTCCATCAAAGTCAAATACATTGATGAAATCCATTTAATCCTTTAGAAAGCCAAGTGAACCAGTGCTAACTAGCAGATAAGATGGAGTGCTAATCGCAACATTTGAAACCTAACGCCTTGTGGTGATAGATTATGCAGGCCAGTCGGTTAATAGACGATGTAGGCTGAGTGTGAACGTCAATTTATCCTACTAGACCTACTACTATTGTAAGTGCGAAGTCTCAACGGAGTATGATTTTAAAAGAGCAACTATGGAGTTTCTTGCCGGTTCTTCTCCATAGATACTGCTTTCCGAATCGGTGGTAGTTGTTAAAAATATGTATTGACGATTCGAAAGTGCTTTTAAAAGAAGTCTAATTGAATAAATAAATGTTTGAGTTAGAGTTTGAGCGGTTTTAGGATATGATTTTTGTGTCTGGATTAGGAGGCTAGAGAGTGACAAAGGCTACGTTTTACTGCGGTGGTACATCTCATTTCATGGCAATTTCTTATGACAATTTGATCAAAGTCAATGTTTATTAATACCCATACGTATGGATAGACAAAGACATTTTAAGGATATTCAATTTCATGTAGAAGTTATAGTAACACTTGATGTCATGATATATCATGATGGTCAGGCGATAAAAGAAAAAAATGAAGTATCATGTCCCTTTGTGTGCGTTATATGCGTTAATACGCACAGGTGTTAAGCTGATACATAGTTTTTCTTAACAGTTGAGTGAGATCATGATATGATTTCTGAGTTTCTATGTGTTGTGAGTCTTTAGTTTTTTTTTACCTATAAGCTGTGTTGCGGTTAATTGGACAATAAAGTAAGCTTTATACAAATCTACGAATAATGCATAATTTATAAGTTTTAGACGAAACCTTTCATCACAACCACGTCGTCTAAAAGCTTAAGCGTTGGCTGAAAATTGAAATAGTTATAATTTTATAAATCTTACGAAATATTCACCACTCAACAAATGGATACATTTTTATAGGTTTGTCTGAAAATGGAATCTTAACTAAAAATATCTTTAGACTTTACCTAATGTCGAATTTTTAAATTTCACTATTTTGTTAAAACATCTATTATAATCCACCAGTTAATTAAAGCATGATATCCTAATATATCATTTACCATTTCAATAAAATAGTAGGTATTTTATTTTCATAGATTAATATAATTATCTCAAAACCTATTTAAACATTACCATATATCTATTCGTAACAATCACAATTACACTGTAAAGTACCAATTATACAAAAGTAACCATACATTTGTATCAGCCCATTTCCTACATGTGTATTAACTACCCGATAGCTAACAAGGTTCTAACTATCATTATTATAAAACACTTATACCAAATACAGCGTATCAAATACTATTTAATAGTGTCTCCCACACCGTGATTAATGTTACAATCTGCGCAGCAACCGCCCTGTGATCTAACATTAACATTTACAAGGTCTTGGTTAAAGCTTCAGCACTAGGCTAAGGCTGTGGTCATTAATGGAGCGATTTGATAAGCTGAAGCGGAAAAAATATTAAGAGAAGATTCAGAGAGGCGCTATGACGCCGAGATTTATTGTACTACGCGCTCACATACTGTCAAAGAGAGCGTCAGCGTTGCTTACTGCTAGCGCTAGTGCTCTACTTGACGGTACACAACCATCACCGTATGACACATATCGGCAACATAGCGCGACGTCAGCTTAGCTCTGACACACGCTAAGTACGCGTTCTGCCTGCCAAAGCCATAAGGTTATTTGTGTTGCATTAAGAATTGTTAAGCGGAAGCGGGTAAACATGTGATAAAATATCACATTCAAGGCATAACTAATCTATCTTATTTTGCGCTAAATGCACTATGATCTAACACCAACATTTACAAGGTCTCGGTTAACGTTTCAGCACTAGGCTGTAAGGTAGTGATCACGTAAGGGGCGTTTTGCGATCTTTTTATATAATGCGGATGTATGATGATGTATGCTCTCTTCACACTGTATTCCAAGTCATGTGCAAGTCTTTGCGAATTTATATTGGAATTGGTTATAACTATTAAGTTTCATTTATATTCAAGTATTAATTAACTGCTAAAAAATATGTTATTAAATTGTTGACGATTACTAAATTAAGAGTTAATGTTTGGCTTTACTCCTTCTTGATCAAGTCCTATACAAAATTATTTGACAATAATTCCTGTAATCTCTCCGCTAGTCGCTCCTCCCCTGCGCATGCCTCACCCGTAATGGTTAACCATTTGTTATCCTAACGGCATTAAGACCCGGAGCACGGTTATTTACCGTACTTATAATTTATTTATTGCGACGTGTTTTATGACCTTAATTTGCGTAACGAGATCTTGTCAAGTGTCGATTATAGGTAGCTTAGCGTATTAAATGATTGACTGCAATTTACTCTTTATATCCTGTATGCATTCACACTTAGTTCGTCATCTTGGCACAGTGGTTATATCGTGAGCATAGTACCTAAGGGTTCTGTGTTTGATTCCCGTTTTTACTACTAAAAGTAATGGTTCCGTCTGGAAGAAGATAGACATTTAACCATCTCTTAATAGTTACCTAATTGTAAAGAAAATTTAGCAGCGAAACCATATACAGCATCAGCCCTATAACACGGTTCACATGAACACACACCAAGGAAGCGAATATTGCATGATTTAATAGTATGGTCACCACTAGTAGGCTAATGCTTTGGTACCAATATGGGTCACGATCTCTTGATTTAAGTAAAGTTTGCTATCGCGCTTCGTGCGTTGCGTTAGAAATCTCAAGTTCAAGTTCCGAGGCGCCTATGTTCAACACCTATATCTACCAACATCGCCACTTATGTTTCGAAATAAATAAATTAAAATCAAGTGAATTACCATGGAATTATAGTCGTGAAGCCAATATGAATTCAATCACGGAAGCTTATCACGTTGCCATGGTAACCGCATTTAAGCTTTCTTCCAAACCTCATAACTCCAAAAGGATCCAAAATTCGGCAACCGCAACATATTTGGCACTGTATAAAGAATAGTAAAATTTCAAAGCACACTAATTGAGCCACGCTGGCATGCTCCCAGTCCCGAACTCACAACTCTTTGATGTGGATAGGCTTTGGCAACCAGCTGCGTATGTGTTACATAGATCATAGTATGGTCTGGATAACGTGAGAATTGACCGTATTGTACGTGATGTTAATAGTGACGAGGCAAAAGTCTTAAGCCATAGTTCGTCTTCATTCGTCTTATTTGAGCCGTTTGCTCGATATAACTAACGCATAAAGCATAAAATATTATTAAGTAATTTAATTCTTTTCAAGGAAGGATGCTTTGAAAAATTAGGACCCACAACTTTTTTTTATAAGTAAAGGGTTATGGCTCTTCTTTTACCATCTATTAAGTTCTAGTGATATAAAGAAACAGTTTGCTGAACAGAATTGCCTATTACCTATATTTATCTTTTTTACATAAAAGCTACTTGCACCATCTAGCACACTAAATGCTCTATGATGAAGTACAAGTGGTTAATGGTTGTTCACTGGATAGCTGCCAGACAATATTGGTCTAGGATTGGGACTAAACGGTGTGAATGTTCCAAATTCATCGTTAGGTCAGGTCAAGTAAGGTTACACACATTTCGGTTAACTTCGTTAGTAGGTATGCGTTTATGAATTTCCCAACGTTAAAAGAACACTCGTTAGCTGTTATGCTCGTCTCATTCTCAAGGAATAGTTGACAAAAAAAAGTCTTTGATTGAAAATTGAATATTATACTTGGTCATAGAAAATACGATTTACAATAATTTTGTATGAATATAAAGATCTGGCAGCATGGCTTAGTCTTCTCCTATTTTTGGATGATTCTAATTTTAAGGAAGCATAACAATTATATTGCTAAAACATATTATTTTCTAACAAGAGAGCTCCATTATTATTAATTAACTCTTAACTCTTTTCCATTCTATCCTTACGATTATCAAATCCATATTCGGTTCTGGACAAAGGTCACCAAACACCTATCAAATTAAATTCGTTACCAAAGCTATAAACGGTAATTTCCCACGGTTTCCCGCCATTTGTTCGAGATGGACAATTGAATGGCATGAGTTTGACCACCGGGTGTTAGTAAGTTAGTTACATGTTGTATCTGTTATGTTTATTGTAGGTTTTTACACGGTAGGCGTTTAACAGACTATTTCAATTATAATCTCTTATTGGAAGTACTTTTTATGTTTAATAATTCAATTTTTTGTTTATTCGCGCTTGAAGTTACAAAGAAACACACCTTTCCAGGATAAATTTCATGGCTTAGCATTTAAGCATCCTAAATCTTGTAACTAATGAACCCACCCTACATGACAAGCCTTTTACTATGTTGTTACTTTAGCCCGGGTCTCCTACTACAATATCTCATGCCAAATCCACTTTACATTCGTAACTATTGCAAACGTAGCTTACATTTACCTTTAAACCTCTTTGCTGACTTTTTTACGACTGTATTGCAAGCCTAAGCTCCTACCTTGTTACCTCGTGTACAATCAGCCTAACACTCGTTACTTGTAAGTTGTAACGGTAGCTTTCTCAGTGGAAGCGACAATCATTGATTATGGGGTGTGATGCTGCGATATCGACGATTTAACGCTTCGATCTTTTCCTATTTGGTCACGCCCTTGCCTACTTTTCAAGTAGCGTTTATATTGGTTATTAATTTACCGGAAAGCACAAAATTATTACCTACATTTCTACTTTATTGTAGTACCTCTAGTTAGGTAACATCTAGGTAAAGTTTGATTGTATCTCTCTTTTGTTTTCTTCTCTAAATCATAATACATACATGTATTTTTGCCTACATCGAGGTCTATTTTTTTAATTTCGTTTATACATTATTTAAATTAAGCAGGCCGCCGGTGATCGGTCGTTATGGAAATCTTTGGGGGAGGCCTATGTCCTGCAGTGGACGTCCTGAAGGGCTGGAATGAGAGTGGAATTGAGTAACGAATATGCATTTTCGCTTCAGTGGCCCTTACACTGAAAATCAGTGTTGCAACTGCGTTGCAATTTATGCTGAGTGGCTACCGTTTTGGCTCCACTTTTTATTTTGAATTTACTGTACATTTATTTATTGTTGTGTTTGAATTGTATTGTCTTATTTTAACTAGAGTACTAGAGTCAAATAAATGATCTTATTACTTATAACTTGTAATATTACACCATTCGATATTGTCCCTAATATGGATTAAAGATAGAGCTAAATACTTTCACTTTCTATTAGTTTTAATTTCCTTTGTTTATTTGTTTTAAGTTTAGTTTATTTTTTGTATATTTAAATGTTTAAGATTAATTACTTTCAATTTCTTTTGTATTATTATTGTTTTTTTTTTAGTTCTAAGGTTAGTCTATTTTTTGTACTTATACATATTTAAATCTATAATTTTTTTTTACAAATAAATGGTTGCTTTCTTTCTAATTGAGGTTCAAACTAAATAAAAAAAGGTCTTTGGTCTGTGAAGGGACAACCATATTCTCAACAAAATACCTACTTCAATAACTTCAGATCAGACTTGAAAAACGTCGACATAATAAAAGTCTCCTTAAATTTTCCTTGTTGCGACAATTATATTGCCGTTAGTAAAAAATAATGGAAAATATAACATAAAGTGACTTGTCGCCAATAATTAAGCTTTTTGCCTACTTATTAATGTTTGTTCTGTTTATTAAGTATCTGCTTTAATTATCTTAAGAATGCGGACTTGTTTAGGATTAAATATTTAATTTTATTACTAGAAACTAGACTTATTGTAATAGTTGTTTGCCACTTTTTACATATTTACAACATCTAACATAATGAATGAATGAAAAATTCTTTATTGCACACAAAAATACAAGATTACAAAATAAGAATGATACAAGTTAAAATATGTACAGAGAGCGGTCTTATCGCTGTAAGCGATTTCTGCCAGACAACCCGAAAAACAATAAGGATTACTTATTTTATGGTGTTGGTACATAATGTTTACTTTAAACATGAGTGCAGTACATTTTTTTCGGTTAGCATTATTTTATCAAAAATCAGGTTTTATTCTTCACTAGCATTCCGCGCGCGGCTTTGCCCGCTTTGTAGAAAGCTTAACATATTATTTACTAAAAGGTTCCTCTTGAATCACTCTCTCTTTTAAAAAACGCTTAAAAATCCGCATTTTTAAAGCTTTTAGCATACAGACGCACAGATAGCGACAGCGATTTTGTACCATGTAGTGATGTATGTATTCAGATTTATGACATCGCACATCGGGTAAAGGCTTCAAATAGCTAGAGTTATCAAAAAGGTATAATTTTATCAGAATGGCCAAGTGGTCACTGAACTCGACAAAATATCGGAAGTTTGGAGAAACTATTGTCAGTCCTTGTTTGAAGACCCTCAGTCGCAAAATTTTACATCTACAGAGCCTGCAAGTGATATGCTGGAGCCGGATATTCTTGAGTCAGAAGTGAGAGCCGCTATTCAACATCTTAAGAATGGGAAAGCCACAGGAAAAGATGCGATCCCTATTGAAACAATTAGGGCATTAGGAGAGCGCGGCGTTCATATCTTCCACATCATCTGCAACAAGATATGGCTCACAGGCAAATGGCCCTCTGAATGGGCTCATACAGTTTTCACTCCTCTTCATAAAAAAGGTTCCACTAAGAAGTGTAGCAATTTTCGACTTATAGCTCTAATTACACATGCCAGCAAAATTATGCTACACATCATCAACGAACGACTAAAAGCTTATTTGTCCAGAGAAATTGCGCCTGAACAAGCCGGTTTTGTGAAAGGAAAAGGAACCCGTGAACAAATTCTCATCGTTCGTCAGATCATTGAGAAAGCTCGAGAATTCAACAAGCCTACATATATATGCTTTGTGGATTTCTCCAAAGCGTTTGACTCGGTGCTATGGCCAACGTTGTGGAAAACATTACTGGACATGGGCACACCACAACACCTTGTGCACCTGCTCAGGCAGCTCTACGAAGGGGGCACAGCTTCAGTGCGGACAGATGACCTCCTCTCAGATAGCTTCCATCCAAGTGCGGGCGTCCGACAGGGATGCATTATATCACCTTTACTTTTTAACGTCTACACCGAACTTGTAATGCGAATCACTCTCGAGGACTGGGACGATGGTGTTGTGATTGGTGGACACAAAATTGCAAACTTGCGGTACGCAGATGACACTACCTTGTTTTCAAGTAACGCAGACCGTATGAAGGAATTGCTTCTCAAAATGGAGCGCGTATGCCGTACGTTTGGGTTAAAGATAAACCGTTCTAAGACCAAAATTATGATTGTAGACCGCGCCAACGACAATTCGCCCGAAGTGACACAGATTGCGAACTGCAACGTGGTTTCGACCTATGTATACCTTGGTGCTTTGATCTCAAACAACGGCGGCTGCGTAGATGAAGTAAAAAGACGTATGGCCATAACCAGAACTGCGATGGAGAAGTTGAGAAAAGTGTGGAGGAATCGTAATATCACCAAAGCCACAAAAGTCAAGCTCGTACAAACACTCGTATTCCCCATTTTTCTTTACGCGGCAGAAACGTGGACAGTGCGCGAGTTGGAAAAAGGGAAGATAAATGCTCTAGAAATGTGGTGCTGGAGGAAGATGCTAGGGATATCGTGGACAGAGTTTCGCACCAACGAGTCCATACTCCAAGAGCTCGGCATCAAACAGCGTTTATCGACCGTAGTACAGTCGCGCATACTGCAATACTTTGGACACGTGTCTAGGCGAGATAACAACTCCATTGAGCGGCTAGTAGTACAAGGAAAGGTGGAAGGAGTCAGATCGCGCGGCAGGTCACCAATGCGCTGGACCGACCAAGTGAAA
>CAJQZN010040363.1:0-35940 GCA_907164685.1 Colias eurytheme
TTTTTTTTGCGTTGAAAAATACAGGGGTTTAAAGATAAGTCTGTCGGAAATTGTTAGGTTGTTAAATTAAGAATAATTAAACAAACAAAAAGTTTAAGATACATTTTCGTATACACTTTGTGATCATTTTATGGTTGATATGTGAAATTCCAGAAAATCACTAAAGGCGGCTAAAAATTACGGCTATGAACTGGGGACCTTCAAGAAAAGAGCATATTCCTACTTGAAAGGCCGGCAACATACTCACAATGTCTCTGACACTGTGCGTACATATGGGCGACGTGGAGCACTTACCACCAGGTGACGCGTCTGCTCTGTTGCCTCCTATTGCATAAAAAAAAAAAAAGCTTTACCTGTAATGATAAAGTGATAGTAATACACAAGTAGATATGTGGGTATTACCTACTCCACCTGATAAGCTGATAATAATCCAATTTTTGTCCAAACCCATTATTTATCTATACAACATGAAATTTCTTTGAATCGATAAATACTACTTATCACGTAAAATAAGATATGTTAAAGATTTAATTGTATGAAATTAGGTCATAAACTTGGCTTTCTTCGGATTCTATCGGTTTTCATGAATTTTAGCGTAATTTTTAAACGATGAATCGAGATGATTTAACGAGTTTCTGGGGATTTAAAATTGAAGTCGATTTTAATAATGTCACCACCTAATACTTATTTAAAATAAAACCGTACAAAATTATTCATACAAAACATCGGTTCTAAATTCAAATTCACTAACGGTTCTTATTATTATTCAATTTTGACGTTGACAGTCACATCTCAGTCCCGTTATCCCGTATGTTAACAAATAACACATGTCACGTCAACCACGGTCCGCCGCGTAGTGCGGTTTGACGCGCTCGTGCAAATAAATTGCAACTACCGTCATTATTAACGGTCTAAAATCAGCGCTCGGTTGATGAATGGTGATTATTATTACACCGTTGTTAATACGTTTTCTATTCATATGTGTTTTTTTTAAATAGATTCAATTGTATAAAGTTACATTTGTAGTGCAATGTACTTGCATGGTTGCTTATTGTATTGCAGTTTTTATTTTAGATGATTATCAGGGGATATAATTACAACACGAACGTTGGTAAAACATAAATTCTCATAGCATGTATAATTTAAACTGAAACATTTCATTTCTTTCCTCAATGCACTTTTTAACAATTATAACTGTTCGTCAAACATTTATCCCTATTGAAACTTTTCTTGTTAATATTCATTGAAGCTACCTAACCAGGAATTCCTCAAGTATTTAATTACGTTATTCAGTAAATCTCACGTACCGCGCGAGCGAAGCAAGAGGCAAACAGCAACCGTAAGCATTATCCCATTGAAAGTTAGACAAACACGCGTGCGTAGGCGCCGGTGGGATGTCAACGACCTGGCCATTTATCTTATTGTTTGTGATCGATCATCTTAACGTTATCAGTATTGTGCATTAAGGTTATTAATGATATGCTTCATGGATAGAGATGTTTTGGTTGGTGGGTAGTTTGACCTGGCGTGATTAGTTTTGTATGCCCGATATGTAAGTTAGAAATATAGGTGCGATTGTAATCTCAATATTTATAAGCAAGAGGGCTACACTTCGAGTTTGATCGTAGTGCCACAGATTACTAAATACAAATAGTTACCACGAAGTGTCTCAAATCTAACAGTGAATATAACGTACGTTTCGAAGCTGTATTCTGAAGTAATGAAGTATCAAGTTGATTTAAATTGAATATTCCACAGAATCAGCTCTTATTACATTTCTAGAACGAATATAATTCTCTTTGACATAATACGCGCCCAAGAAATCTCTTGACAAGCCATAAGTCAAAATAAAACATCAAACGGGAAGTCGTTGTTTTGTCGCAAAATGTCGAGGCGTCACAGTCGCCTGTTTAAAGGAAATTGCAATTCCCTTTTAGTATTAATATCCTGTTATTGCTTGTAACATGTTGAGCTTTATTCTTATGATGTGATGTCTCGTCGCGTACAATCATTAATCTGTATAATGTTTATGTTTTAAAATTTATATGTGTAGTACCTACTTCCTTTACTATTGATTAATCTATGTAACGTTCAAGCACAGAATACTAAATAGTGTAGATCGATGCTTATGAAATGATTGACAGTATTTTGAATGTTTGTGTTTCTTTTAACAAATGGAATGTTCATTGTTTAAGGAAGTAAAGAAGCCATTGATAGGTGTTAACGTTAGTATGGTTTTAATACGAACAACTATACTACGAGTTAGTATATTGTAAGAACGTTGATTATGTATTGTAAAATCATACTATAAATCGTGACGATCGCTGAATTGAATTTATTTTTGCCTTATTTTAAGGAAGAAATAAGAGTTTACTTACTAGGCTATACGTCATGTGAAACGTGCGTGGATCACGTAAGGATTTTAATACGTTACTTTACCTGTTATTAAAAAGTTGGAATGCACTCGGGAGTTGGGAATTATGAATGACTTGAATTATTTAATTGGAAATGATGTTTCTTTAATGACCTTCATAGAAATATATAGATATTTTATTGTATAGATTGTTTTATTCTTTGTTTATATTATTATGAATTACAAACTTAAAATTTTACAATATTTGCACATCTTGAACCGAAATTTAGGTAAGTTCAATTAGAGAAAATCTACAGATAAAATCTTAACGTATTACTTTTGTTAAATATGCACACTTAATTTGTTTACTTATTTGTAGAAATAAAAATATTTCACATGTTTAACATTCCTTTGGTTGATTGGTATAGTGTTTGTTCGATCTTTTGATCCTTGATGCATTTACTGATTGATTGATTGATTGGCCAATTGGTTGATGGATTGATTGGCTTACAGACTAATCACGAAAGGTATTCGCATTCTTGTTACACTGCCTATAATTGTGATATAGCCATTGTAAGCATGATATTTAAAGCAGTATTAATTCTAGTATGAGAAGTGATGGCGCTAGACGACATAGTGCTGTCAATTCACACTGGATACTGCTTTAATGCATCATGGTATCGTGACAGAAGAGACTTTAGTGTAGGTGTAAAAATCACACTTTGATTTTCACACGGGCCGGTTTGTTCAAAGCATAGATAGATACCTACTCGATTCTCACGGTGCAAAGCTCAAATACGACAACAATATAACACGGTTTAAATAATATTTTATTTTCTTTCTTCTTTTTTTCAAATGGCAACTCCCAAATAAGAAATATAATAATATGTTTAAGAGCTAGCGCGCACGAGCAACTTTGTCTCCGCAACTATTTTGTCTCTCCCGTCAATTTGATTTGTATGGGGAGTTGCGTCGCTACGTGCGCGCACCTTCATACTAGCTCATGGGAGGAGAGACAAAATAGTTGCGGAGACAAAATAGTTGCGGAGACAAAGTTGCTCGTGCGTGCACTGTCTAAGTTTTAACGTCAGCGTTGACAAAAATTGTCAAAATTTAATTGATGCATTGCCATAGATGCACACTTTCTCTATGCCAAATGACGAGACGTTTTAAACACACATTGTACTTCAAAGTGATTGTCAAATAAAGAAAGAATTTATACAGACGAAAGATTCGTCGAATACAAACGTTGTAGGTATACAGAGATGACAATGTAAATACAGCTACTGGGATGTGCCTGGTTTTGGGTCAGTGCGTACACGCAGGTATTAAAGCAAACATAAATAAAGACTTTTTAACGGATTTAAAACGCGATTTCGACCTTATGTTATTTTACGTTTTGAACACTTTACACCGAGCTTGGTAATAAAGTGAAAATAATAATTGCGTTTAAAAGTACCTCTATTATTTCTATACACAGATAAATTCTCGGATTTTCAGGATGAAACCTATCTTATGTCCTTTCTCATGTCTCAAGCTATCTCTGTGCCAAATTCCGTCCAAATCAGTTCAGTAGTTGTCACGTGAAGAAGAGACAGACAGACAGTGCAGTGATTTATCAATTTATAATGTAAGGATTATTTTCACCCGGTGTTTTGAACATTTTATAAAAATTTTACGGAGCGTAAATTACGGTCATAAGATAACACCAAGAAAATCGTAGGTTTTTAAAATCAAACTAAAACATTTATTCATTCAACTAGACTTTTAAAAGGACTTTTCAATATTCAATACATCATTTAATATTTACCACTCCAAAAACTATAGTAATGTAATAATACACATTATCACTGTAATACGATTACGCCGTGGTCTCAACTCTCAATAAAGAGATTAGGTTAAGTAATAAAAATGCCAAGCACGAGTCTGTAATACCGGATGCAATTAATCTCTAATCTGTGGCATTGCTTCGACGAACTGCACTAACATATGACATGATACACTCGTTTGATGCTGTGGATTTGCTTGCGTTTTGCAAGGATTTGTAATGTGGTGATTAGAAGAAGAATTAATTTTAAATAATCATGTAAATTTTAAAATTAAATTATACCAAATACTTACCATTTTGCGAACAGTTCAATTAATTAATTCACTAAATTTATATTTTTATTTTTATTTTGGTAGGTATAAGATTTGAAGATTGCAATATTTTTATACAAAAAAAATGTTGTACATTTGATAAGTAGGTTAATTTAAAGCATTACTCATAACCTAAACAAAAAATCATACACAAGATAATTGCAAGAAAACGAATAACGATAAACAAACAATTGCAATGGCTAATGTTTTAAAATTTAAATATTTATAAGTATTAATGAGACCTCATTAGTCATTGCCCATTGGTAATGATCGATCAGCTAAAAAGAGAATGTGTTTATGTAAAAGTGAATTAAGAAATTCCAAGATTTGCGGATAATATGTTTCAAGACTAACCATGCATCCATGCGTGGATTGCTTTCAGCGGAATATTCTTTGTCTTTTTTTGTTTTGTTCATATAGCTCTTTAATTTCATAGGAAATGTGTTATTAAATAAACAGTAAAGTTTTTTAGACATTTATCTCACTAATTGGTGATCTAATAGAAAAAAGAAACAAAATAGTCGAGGTTTTTAAAAGAAGTAGGAAAACAAAAGTAAAAGTCGGAAAGCTTTATTCTACATACCTATTATATTAAGTCTAACCATATAATATCATATATTTTTGTCAACAATATGCTGCTCAACTATATTAAAACGAATAGATATGATGCAAAAAGAAGGATAAAAAAATTTCCTTAAGGCTGCAGTCTAGCAAAATTGCGTTTTCAACAAGTTATTTGACAATTTTTTCCCGGCTAATGAAATGATAAACTGAATTTTTTTTTCTTGTTTATCAATTAGTGTTATATACGCAATGCGCGTGAATTTTTTCACATTTATAAAGTTTCTTTATGTTACCTTAATCAGGCCTTAAAGATAAGTCTCTTTCCCCCAAAGACATTTCGAGCTAAGTTTGTGCACTCACTACGTTGCAACCGATTACAATTTACACAATCTGATCAGCGCATTATTATCCTTATATAGTCGTTATTAAAAACTGCTGAATACAATTGCCGAAAAACTTATGATTTTCTTAATTAGGACGTTATAAATTCATTAAATTTCCCATTTTTTGCCTTACAAAATCGATTGATAAATACTGCTAAAAGTTATTTTTTCCATTAATTTATTCGAGTTGGTTGAAGACCAATGAGTATTAATCCTTTAAAAAATTTTTTTTTTGAATTTTGATAATTCTTTAAATATTAAAAAAATATTTAAAATAATAAGTAAAAATCCTAGCGAATTTCTTTAGTCGCGCTCCTTGGGCCGGAGCGTTCTGACGTGTGCTCTACGCTCGATTTTCCTTCATACCGAAGTGAAAGTTGCTCTACTTCATTAAATTTAATATTTTTGTTAATTGATTATTTTTATCTTAGTTTTGTGCAAATATTCGTATTTTTAAATATTTGATTTCGATATGGAAAATAAACGAAAAAAATACGCGTGTAACTACTAGAAAAAAATTTATCTTCGAACATAAAGTTAATGAAACCAAATAGATTGCAAAGGTGATTGGCAACAATTTCTTTATTTTACGGGGTGTCAGTAAAGGGATGTATATTTCTTTAAAACTAAAGTAAGCTCATAAATTTTCTTATAATATAATTTTTTTGAAGTTCCAAAAATGTTTATTTTTCGTTTGAGAAATACGAAATATAATTTAGAGATAATATTAATAAAAACCTGCCCGTACTGAATGATCAATCCTGTCATAATAATCCTTGTGAAATGTTTAAAAATCTTTTTAATTTAGTTCATAATGAATTTGAAAAAATATTTAAAGTTAAATCTTTAAATATTACCAAGGATTTACCATTTAGTAAATGGGCGACACCTAGCATACATAGGTGTAGGATCGTTCTTTATGAGTTATATGGTATGAAGCAATATAATAAAGACCCATCTTTTCTTAGATATGTTAGAAATTACTCAAAAACTTTTAAAATTGTTTGTTTTACTGCGAAGCGTTTGTATATCAGAGATAAAATACGCGACTCGGATAATAAAGTTAAAACAGTTTGGTCTATTATTAATGGTGAAATGGGTAAAAGCAAATCAAGTAATACCATAAAACTTGTACATAATGGCATGGTTATTGACAAAAATGCTGATGTTGCGCTTGCTTTTGAAGATTTCTTTAGTAGTGTCCCTGCTAGCATTACTAATAATTTAAACTCGTCTTCAGTACTTGCAGAGACCTTTTTGAGGGACCATGTTGCGGGGTGCAGTACATTATTTCAATTGCGTCACGTAACTGCTAATGATATTGTTACAGCATTTAAGACACTTAATTTAAAAAACACTTGTGATCTTTGGGGAATGTCCGTAAATTTAGTTAATAATATAATAGAAAATATTGCAAACAATTTAGCTTTCATATTTAATAAGTGTTGTGACTATGGTACATTTCCTAATTTACTAAAGCTTAGTAAAGTTATACCTCTATTTAAGAAAGGCGATCAAGAAGACTGTAACAACTATAGACCTATCTCGATTTTACCAACATTAAGTAAGGTATTCGAAAAGTTAATATTAAACCAATTGACTAGTCACTTTGCTTCTAATAATTTGCTGCACACCAAACAGTTTGGTTTCACAAAGGGGCGCTCAACCACAGATGCTGGAGTTGCACTACTAACACATATATATAAGGCATGGGAAAACTCAAAAAATGCTTTGGGGATATTTTGTGACCTCTCCAAGGCATTTGACTGCGTTGAACATTGTACATTATTGCGTAAACTTAATCACTATGGGATTAAAGGACAAGCTCAGAACCTCATAGCCTCATACCTGCATGATAGGATACAAACTGTAGTTGTTAATGGAGAACGTTCTAGCGGTGCGTCAATTAACATTGGTGTTCCACAAGGATCTATTTTAGGACCCTTCTTGTTCTTGGTATATATCAATGATCTACCTTATTATTTACAGGATAGGTGTGAAATAGTTCTGTTTGCAGATGATACCTCATTAATATTCAATGTGGATAGGCATGACCCAAATGTTGACGAAGTGAATAGTACTCTTTTACACATATCCGACTGGTTTACTGCTAATAATTTATTATTAAATGCCAAAAAAACAACTTGTGTTGAATTTTTACTACCTAACGTTAAAAAGTTGAGCAGAAATATTACCTTGAACGGGGAGGTATTACACCCTACAGAATCGACTGTATTTCTTGGGTTAACATTGGACGAGAAACTACAGTGGGGAGCCCATGTCAACACCGCTGCAGGTAAGCTCAGTTCAGCAGCATATGCAGTCCGAAAGGTAAGGCATCTCACCGATGAAGATACAGCTAGATTGGTTTATTTCAGCTACTTTCATAGTATTATGTCCTATGGAATTCTACTATGGGGCAGGGCAGCAGATATAGAAACTATATTTATCTTACAGAAAAGAGCCATTCGCTCTATATATAATTTACGTGCTCGGGACTCACTAAGAGATCTCTTTAAGAATACTGGTATCCTTACTGTACCATCACAGTATATATTTAATAATATTTTGCATGTACACAAAAATGCCGACGTACACACAAGAGTAGGAGATAGACACTGTTATGGCACAAGGAACAGAAATAGAATTGAAATGCCATTTTTCCGATTAGCTAAAGTTAAAAATTCATTTATGGGTCAAGGTATACGCTTTTACAATAGAATTCCTCATAATATTAAAGAGTTTGGTAGTGCTAAATTTAAAACTTATGTAAAAAATATATTAGTTCAGAGAGCCTATTATAGCATTAAGGAATATATGGAAGATGAAAATCCATGAGGGTTGTCGCGTAAGAACCACAGGACAGTTCTTTGGCATATTATGATATATTATGTAGTTAGATTTAAGTTACAGATTATGTAATATTGACAATATGATTTTAAAAGAGCAACTATGGAGTTTCTTGCCGGTTCTTCTCCATAGATACTGCTTTCCGAATCGGTGGTAAATGTTAAAAATACTTATGTAATGACGATTCGAAAGTGCTACTAAAAGTAGTCTAATTGAATAAATAAATGTTTGAGTTTGAGTTTGAGTTTAATATAAACTTGTATTGAGAACTTGAACTTCCCAAGTTCATCCGGGGAAATCCCCATACGGGGAAAATGATTTGTTTACTCCAAAATTGATCCGAGGTGTTTTAATTTTTTCTTCTAGTCATTTTCAACGTAGCGGCATGTTGTTTGATTATTAATTTTGTAACTTAAATACAGGATGTTGGTTTTATATTCTGATCTTACAGACGCGCTGACAAATTTAGTCCACCATTTCTAGTTTAGTCTACCAACTCTAAGTACCAATATTAAAACAAATGGATTATCATCACATCATTAAAACTCAGATGTAATGGAAGATCACAATAACATAGAAAATTCAGTGGGGTTGAGAACTAAACAAACAGAAGTAACAGAGACGCGAAGAATAAAAAAAGAGGACGAAAACGATAATTCGTTGATGCTTTCCCTTTTCGACGTATTGTTAGGGTACATCACCAATCTGCAAAAAACAAAACTGATAATTCCCAATTGCTGATTAAAAATGAAAAACAAATAATCGACAACAGTGGTGAAAATTTGCTGATCACAATGAAACATCCTTCAGTGGTAGCAGATTTACTCATTTAAAATGTATCGGTGAACAGCGTAAAGGAGAGGAGGACAGGAAAACATTATGAATGTGGATGGTGGATTGTATACAGGGTGTAATCGATAAGTATGTGCAGGCGATTATGACGTTATTATTGCAGGTATCAAAAAACTTAAAACTGATATCGAAATTACTTTATCTAATGAGCAAAATGACAATAATAACTTTTTAAAAGTATAACGAGAAATATCTAAAAAATTTACTTTATACACTCCCATATCAAAAAGGGAAAATGGGACTAGTAGAAGTTAAATGTCTAATTCCGGCAAAAGACATGAATGCGGAAGATGCGGTTAAAAAAAATTTAATATTTGAAATACAATGCAAAAAATAACACTTTTGTCATAGATAAGAATCATGACTATTTTTTCAAATTCAGGGACAACTAAACGTTGCAGAAGCAGAAGTCTGCTTATTTGCTGTTTGGACTGGAGTGAATCATTCGTTAAAAATAGAATATATAAAAAAGTATGTAACGTTTAGGCAAAATAAAATGATGGACCATTATCAAGATTTTACATAAATTGCCTACTGTCAGAATTGATTGATTCGAGACTTCAGCATTCGATGCCCATCAAGGACCCATCCTATATCATTCAAGCGATTGAAAAAAAGGAGATTAATCCAGTGCAACCGATAAAGCATCAGAATGCTAGCAAAAGATTTATTAGGTTTATCAATATTAATCTATATATTATACATAATATAATAAATCTGTAGAAGACGCGAAGACTGACATCCGCGCGGACGGAGTCGCGGGCGGAAGCTAGTCAGCAATAAATATCTTTTGTTTTCATTTGCGTATTTTTCTATTTTATAATTTTTTAACACAAACATTACATTTTTTTTATTAAATACAAAATTTGTTTATCCGTTTTATTAGTTAAACTGAATAACTTTCACTAAGAAACTTAGGTCGAAAAAAATGTATAGAGTTATGCATTTTGTATGGAAAGCTTATTTTTTTTATATTTCGTCCAAATTTCTTTGTAAAAGTTGATCAGTTATATAAACATGAAGTTGAAGATATCAATAGAAAGTATTCGCAAATTTTGTGTACTGATAAAAAAAAAATCACCCGGTGTAATTTTCACGAAAATTGTTTCAAATTGTCATTTTTGGTACTTATTACGAATATTAAATTATACGAATGATTTAATTTTTAAAAATTAAGTGGAGCAACTTTCCCTTAGTACATTTGTATTATCTATACATATAATAAAATCGTAGGAAAGTCAAAACTGTACATTGAATATTTTTTTAAAAGAATACATAATCCATGATCTATAATCGATATAGAAGCCAAAAATATAGTTTTTAGAATTTTTGTCTGTTTGTCTGTTTGTCTGTTTGTCTGTTTGTCTGTTTGTCTGTATGTTTGTCCGAGCTAATCTCGAAAAGTACTGCATAGATTGACTTCAAATTTTGCATGAATATTACTAACAGGTCGTGTGAGGTTTTTTTAAACATATTATCATGCTATCACCTCCGGGGGAGGAGCTGTGAACCTTTACTTTTCTTGCGTATTCCGTGTACTACGACAGCGTACAATCTAAAGACTCATGTTTAAATGTTGTTTTTGAGTAAGCCATGCTATTATCTAGCTTTACACTATAAAAACTACGTCATTTACGTAATTTGGGCAGAGAAACTGTTTAATGAATCTTTGTACTATAAAGACAAATTTGATTCAGCGCCATCTATGAGATTTCGTAAAAATCAAATCAATTTACATGTTAACACTACTGAACACAATGCTAAAAATTAATAATTTCAATATAATTATGTTATTTATTTATTTAACTCTTTAACCCATAATAAATCTTCCCTTCCCTATAAGGTGCGCTTATATAATTCGTGTGAATATACTACATTTTTAAAAGTGAGGGTAGATGTATATTATTTTAAGTCAAACTAGACACCATTACAGTTAATCTAATATTGATTGTGTTCATTGGTTACATTTTTAAAAATCTTCGTGTTTTAATAATTCGATCACGAGGCGGGACTCTAATACAAAAAGGTTAGTTCGTTGATAATTATTATTCCTTCATCATTTACATGTTGTTAGTAAAAATATACTTTGACTGTTAATACTTTTGTTCAGTATTTATCTGTATGATTATTGCTTGGTAATTAATATATTTTCATGTCGTATACCTAATTATAAACATAAGTGTGATGTGAAACTAGCTGGATTTATTTTTACATACTCACAGTCTTATATTTTGTGTTAATGTTAAAATAGTATTAATAGTTTAAATCATAATATTTTTTCAAAGTTAAAAATATTTCCTTTTTTCTGATGGTGTTGCCATCGAATTAAACCGCGCTGTCGTTTCGTTCACAAAAAGTCATGTTATTAGGACCGAATATGTAGCCGCCTCAACTTACGGAAACGAGAGTAACCTGCGTTGTCTGTTAGTTATTATATAGTCGAATTTAACGTTACATGGAAATTGGAATCTAAATATATGTATACCTATTTATATTAAATTTGTAGAGGTCAATTCTGCACATGAAATATATTTCCTAAATAACTATCACGAGGTGATTAGAGATCGACATCGACGTCAAAAATGTTTGTCCGTCTGTCTGTCTGTATAACCGTTATAGAAACAAAAACTACTCGACGGATTTAAACGAAACTTGGTACAATTATTTTTCATATTCGTGAGCAGAGCAGCAACTCCATTTTTAAGCTTTCGTCGCGTGTGCGTTCTTAATGCGTGTATCTTAATGGTTAAAGCTACACAGAAATCAAGTATGAAAGAAATGTTCTCCATATTATATAAAAAATATCTCCCGACATCATAAATGTCTATCTTTTATGGTTGAGCTTAGGAGTTCAAAGCTTTCTGATTATATTTGTCTACTAGCTGTCCCCGCGACTTCGTTCGCGTGGAATAGTGACTATGGGACCTATGACCATGGGCTCAGGGTGGGGCAACAATAAAAAATCATTTTTATTTTCATGCTCCCACTCGCACTCCCACGCCATATGCCACGTTCAGTCCCAATCCCACGCCCACGCCCACTCCCCTTCACAATTAGTACCTACCAGATCAAAGCCAGGGTAAGCGCCCCACCCAGCCCCACCGTGGCTACGCCCATGCTGAATTACTACTTAACATACAATTATTGAGTAAATACGTACAACCATACTGTACTGTTGTACTACCATAAATAATTAAAAGAATTGTTATTAAAATTTCTTACTAAACTGAGCTAAAAAACTTACGTAGCAAATTATTAAAGAAAATCAAGAAATGAAATGCCTAACCTATACCAAATAGTTACTACATATTGTAATTAAAATTATGATTAGTATATAATATCGAAAATCAAAAAAGAAATGCCTAACTAATTCTACGTAAAATTTCTTTTAAATTATGTCATATTATTTTTTAGGAACCAGGGGGGGGGAGAGGAGCAAATTCTATTTCCTTCCTTTCTTAAACGGATGTTTTTAATAATCTATGGTGTAGCCAGTAGCCACTGATCAGCTTAATCGATACTCAGTTTTTATCAAATCCAGAAACAAATCCAAATTAGATCTTTCCTGTCTCACGCACGTAACTAAAGGCTGAAGAGAGAGAGAGCACGTAACTAAACCGTTTAGACGAAGAAAAGTGTATAGAAAAAGGAATAAATAATTTCATAAACTTCCCGACGATCTTTAAAAATAAATTATAACTTTCATTTTTTTCATTCCCACTTTTACCCCTATGTAGGTATAATAAGTGGATGAACCAATTTTGATACACTTTATCTAAGAACCAGCGTCGGAAAATATTCTGCCTAACAAAAAAAAACCGCATCTAATTCGGTTTATGTGTTAGCCAGCTACGGTGCCATAGACAGACACACACAGAAATACATAGCGGTCAAACACATAACACCAGTCTTTTTGCGTCGGGGGTTAAAAATATAATACGACATAATTTAAAGGACATTTTATGTGGAAAATTTACCTATACACCAGGGTAGATAATTTTTGAAACAAAAAAAAATCGCAGTAGGATGAAACCCATTAGAAAAGGATATGATAAAAATGTAAGGAAAAATAAATTACGGTCAATCGGAGTTCGGGAAGTGGGAGGGGGGGAGCTTTTAAGAGAAAAAAATGGTTTCTCTCGATTTCTCGATAATAATAACACCTGCTAATTTTTTTCTACATATTTTAATTGTACAGACATCACTTTTCCACAATTTTATTTTATGTATTGATGATGATGATTGAGATTATAACACTCTTAGTCCGTTTTAATTTTTATTCACCCGCATCAGTGCCACCTAAAAAATCTTTATATATCGAAATTCGAGCAAAGTTAAGAAAATGAGAAATAAGAGTTCTCAAGGATCGTTAGAGATAAGAGGCTTACTATTGACCGAAAACAACATGTGTTATGCCGAACCTGAAACCGCTTCACAACGAGAATTGCGGCTCACAGCTGACCGCGAACGGCATGTACTATCCTGTGAGACCGAAACCTTCACTGAGGGTATATATAACGTCTCACAGCTGATCGCAAATGGCATATTGTACTATCCCGTGAGACCGAAACCCTCACTGAGAGGGAATTACGTCTCACAGCTGATCACGATCGTCATATTTTATCTCGAGAATTCTGAAACTTTTACTCAATATGAAGACCGTTTGACAAATAATAGGGTGCGCCATAATATTATTCGATCTCTCGAAGATGAACATGAGCATAAGCAATGACTAGAGTAGGGACGCGAATATTACCATTATTTGAGACAAGAACGATTAATAAGTTTGTTTAATGAAAGATTAAGAATTGAAACTATTGGTCTCTTTAAACGGACGAATAGCGAGAGGCCCGTCTTATTGCAGTCAGATTTCGACATAGTCTTAATGACTTAGAGGTAAACATAGAAGATCAATCTACAAATTCGGTGGTGTGGTCCGACAAAATAATATAAAAGTGGGTTTGCTTATAACCTCACAATAGATTACAGATCATCTTCTGTATAGGCGATATTAACGTAGTATGTTCTTTTTGTAATGCTTTAAAGTGGAGTAAGGAGTCGGCTTTCGTTTGAAGATACGCCGGAACCTTTGAAATCACTACTTTTAAGTTTTAGAGGAACATGTGCAATCTAAACAGTTCTTAGACAATATTAGCTCTTATAGTATTGCGTTTTAAATGATCCTTTGGTGCTCAACAATTATCAGATGCTCCTTTCATTCTTACTTTTAAGATACAAGGTCAAGTTTATCATTTGATAGGATCCCTTTTGCCTGAAGGCCAACCTAAGTTTCTTTAAATATATTTTGTATTCGACTACGACGAATAATCGAATACAAGAAATCAATATTTCTCGAATTTAAAACTGAACTCATTTCACAATTTTAGAACATGTTAATTCATCAGGTTAATCCGTATATATGCGTTTTAAATCGATATTAGAAGCTTTTCCTCAAGATGGTGATATTAATATAAAATTGGTATAAATGCCGATAGACGGAAGTCTATCAGCACTCAGGAATTCCCTGAGCGTGTTATAACGCCCAGGCCGCAGTATTACAATTTTTCCTACAGTAGGGCGACGAATGTATTTTCGCATAGCAACGGAGGGGAACTCGTGGGAGGTAAAGTGACGCGGGCCACGTACCACAAACATGTTTAGTTTGTGGTACCGAGCGCGAAAGAAAGTCATCGTGTTTTTAGTAAAGTTACTATGTAAACTAACGTAATTTATTACTTAGGTACATATTCTATAATGGTGCGCTCAAACTGTTAATCTACATTTAATTTAGATTATTATTTTAATTACTAAGAAATGTAGAATTTAAATCACATTCATTCATGTTTTCCTCAGATATTCGATGTCTATGATTTTCGATGATTTTAAGATTTTCTTATCAGAGTATTCAATTTTAATGTAGTTAAATTTTATAAGAGACAATTAAGAACATTCAAAAATAAAGTGTCACGTATTTTTTTTAAACGACGAATGACGAAAAACGACCGAATCGCGGACGAAGTCGCGGGCAACAGCTAGTTTACATATAGGATGACAGGATGCATTTGTTTGCACTACTAGACCAAGCCCTTAAATTTCAAAATAAACATCCTCTAGCTTCAATGTACATAAAGTCAAGAACGTCAGAAAATCAATTTTACAGTTCTCTTATTTTAGCGACGAGTCGCCAATTGCAGCCTACAAGAATATCACACATTACTTTGAGCATATTAACACATTAATAGCAGTAATCGCTAAATAAATTCACTGAACGATGTCATAAAATATATGCGAAGGATCTTGTTGTGTTGAACGAGCTATTTTTTACTTTTTATACATTACTAGCTTACCGCCCGCGGCTTCGCCCGCTTTGTCTAAAACCTAATAAATTATATGCTAACACCTTCCTCTTGAATTACTCTATCTATTAAAAAAAACCGCATCAAAATCCGTTGCGTAGTTTTAAAGATTTAAGCATACAAAGGGACATAGGGACAGAGAAAGCGACTTTGTTAATTGTTTTATACACTACTAGGTATGTAAATATGTAGTGATGATGAAGATTAAATAAATATGTAGTGATGATGATGCTATGACTTTGACTTTGCTATAAATGGTGTTATTGATCTAGTATACTATAATTGTTGTAACACAATTAATTTTTAATTGTGAAGATTTAGTATTTAAAGGTAGTATAAATTTAAATTATAAATTGCGAAGAAAGTCGGAGTGTGAAAGAACAGAGTATTGTTTTATCACCATTTCTTATTTCACCATCTGGCCTACTTTATTTTGTTAGTAAGCAAAACGATTAAATTTACAGAACAGGAACAAAACCAAATTAAATATTTATCAAGAATTCCTAAATCAAGGCGGGTATATTTTGTTCAACGTGCGTTTAAAATTGTATTATAATAAACTTATGTAGGTTATCATTTGCACTGTGGGAATTCGATGAGTGTTATCTCGGAGTATGTAGTACAAAATCAAAGTCACGTTTGCGTTTTGTATGTTTGTATAACTGTAAGCTAGATAGCGATCAAGCATTCGGGAGTGGTTCGCGAGAATTATTTGTGAAATGCAGTGACATTTATACCTTCATCATGTACTATAAAGTGTACAGTTTCTGCAAATCTTAATACTATTATAAAAATCTAGTGTAATATAAAGATAAATGTATATTGAAGTGAAACTACTTTGGGTGTGTTGAGAGTAAAATTTCAAGGTCCGTCATGGCAACACTGCATTTATTTACATTATCTGAGGGACTAATGCGAGATTCATGTCTGTATTCCAGTACTTTACTAAAGATATAGTCCTACCTAATTGTTTATGGTTATGGGAATGATTCTGTTAAGAACAATATGCTTAGTAGTTAACTTTGTTTCTATAAACTTTATTTGTTTTACACAAAACATATAAACAAAACTCCCAACCGAATGATCGTGGGTCGTTGATCTATAAATCGTCCTGCGCCCGCGCATTAGCGGCGCTCTTCAAACGACCAATTATCGCTATCTGTACAGTGACGATTGAAACCCCATCGCGGCGCAAGACGTAAGCTGTTGAAACGTCTTGTGAAAGAAAATGTCCTAAAGTAGGTACATACGTACTAAAAATGAGACATAAGCAATCGAATAAAAGTATGTACTAAGTTCCACTAAATGCTAGACTCTTCTAGGTATTCTTTTATTAATATTTAGAATGACCTAGTATAAGTACATAGTATGACATAAGTACATAACCCTCAGTTAAACTATTTTATGCATGTACCTACCTAGCTTACCGAAGTCTAAAATTTGACCTGGCTAGTATAGTAGTAATAAATTTTATAAAAACTTTGTACTATAAATTTTTCGTATATTACGTAATAAATTTATAACTTAGGTAGCAAAAGTCGTTTCAGTTTCAATCTGCCTGTTAACACTCGTCGTAAGTTGTTTGAACGAAGAGTTATTTTATTATCTTTTTAAAATAATAACATTATAACTGAACTGAACGATACAAATATACAGTCTAAGGTAAACTAAAAGGACTATGTTAAGAACCTCTTATTTTTAAGTCTGTTAATATAAGCCATGCATAAGAAGCTTTTAAACTTTGAAGTTTAATTAAAACATGTAAAATATGCACTAAGTGCGACTTAATTATTCCACTAATGTATAAAATATCGCTGGAAACAGAGCTAGGCCTAATTCCTTGTCTTAATGCCCATTTGCTTCGATAAATCGGCCATTTTGTAATCTCTATACTGTATTACGACTCTTGTAGATATATAAACTGCATTTAACTCGTTTATTCTAATTTAATATAGAGAACTAGCTGGTGCGTTGTGCGCGGGCTGCAAGCAGCCCGCGAGCCCCTTTTGCCCCTGGGTTGAAGCAATAGGGCAGTCATTAGAAAATGTGTTAGAATTCCAAGTTAATTTGTAATTTTCTGCTAACAGCAATTCCACAGTCAATCGGAAGTGCTTATAAATTCCCACTTAAAAAAAATTATATTCTGGAATGCTGTCGACCTTCGAGGGTGCGTGGTGCGCGGGCTGCAAGCAGCCCGCGAGCCTCTTTTGCCTCTGGGTTGAAGCAATAGGGCAGTCATTTGAAAATGCATTCGAATTTCCTGTCCATTTGTTACATCTGCTAACAGCGATTCTACAGTCAGTCGGTAATGCTTATAAATTCTCCATTCAAGTATTTTCCACTTCGGGAGGCTGCCCACCTTCGAGGGTGCGTGGTGCGCGGGCTGCAAGCAGCCCGCGAAGCATCACAGGGCAGAAATCTTCAGTCAGTTGAAAATGCATAAAAATTCCCCGTCAATTTGTTAATTAATATCTGCTAACAGTGATTCCACAGTCAATCGGAAGTGCTTATAAATTTCCCATTCAAATATTTTCTATTCCGGGGGGCTGTCTACCTTCGAGGGTGCGTGGTGCGCGAGCTGCAAGCAGCTCGCGGCTCATCCCAGGGCAGAAATCTTCAGTCATTTGAAAATGCATTTGAATTTCCTGTCCATTTGTTACATCTGCTAACAGCAATTCTGCAGTCAGTCGAAACTGTTTATAAATTACTTATTCAAATATTGGTTAAATTCTTGAAACGTGATCCCCGAATTTCATCATTTTGAGGTGTCTAATGGATAGTGGGCAGTGACTTTTCATAATAAACTGTTAAAGAGTTTACTAAACACGCTCGTCGCTTCGCTCCTCGCTACCTATTTGAATATTTACGCCGGCCGCTGACGTGACTTGCTCGCTTCGCTCGCTTGGCTAGTGCGGTAGTTCAAAAGTAACCTAACTCGCTCGTCGCTTCGCTCCTCGCTACTTCTTTGAATATTTACGCAGGCCGCTGATGTGACTTGCTCGCTTCGCTCGCTTGGCTAGTGCGGTAGTTCAAAAGTTAACCTAACTCGCTCGTCGCTTCGCTCCTCGCTACCTATTTGAATATTTACGCCAGCCGCTGCCGCTATTCGCTCGCTTCGCTCGCTTGGCTCGTGCGGTAGTTCAAAAGTTAATAAATATTTTCTACTCCGGGAGGCTGTCGACCTTCGAAGTTGCGCGGTGCGCGGGCAGCAAGCAGCCCGCGGTGCCATCTTTTTCCGTTGCTATATTCCTATTACCCTTCCTACTATGGAAATTTCCATACAAAATTTTCGAAAAAAAAAATTTCGCTTTTTACCAAAAATTTTTATATGCCTGGAAGCGGACCAGGTTTTGAAGCATTTTTTGCTTCGGCGACCCCGACCTACCTGCCACCGGTTCAGAGAGCCGTTGAATTTCGTGATGTATGGAAAATGGAAACCGAGGGTCGGAGAGACATTCTGAGTATGCAGTTTTGTAAATATGGCCGATAAGAGCACAGAAGTCAATTTTCAGACCGATCGTAAAGTAACCGGCGCCACCATCTTGCTTTGAAAAATTGGCCATTTTTGAAAAAAAAATTGCGTCCAATTTGAAATTTCTCCATTGCCCTGGTAGCGCCCCATCTTCCTGATCATTTTTTAGTTCTACACCCCCCACCTATCTGGCGCCGTTTCGGAGAGCCGTCAAATTTCGCGATGTATGAAACTCGGAAACCAGCGATGGAAACTCGATGATGAGTATGCCAACTTAATGTGCGGCTCGATTAAAGCTCCTGTGCCAAGTTTCAGCGCGATCGGACCAGCGATGGCCGTTTTAGCATTTGTATGGCGGCGGCCATTTTTTCGGCCATTTTGAATTTTTTTTACTATTTGTGGTAATTGCTCGAGGTCTACTACAAGTTTAGTTTGAGCACCCCAGATGTAGCTGCTACCGTTTGCGCGGGCCGTTGACCGTCTTCGAGAGATGAGGGAAAGTTTAAGATTTCGTATTTTTCTGGATATCCTGGGAGCTGGGCGAGTACGAATGCATCATTGGTGTATTTCTCCGTTGCGCCACCTCGTCTAAATTTACGTTTTTATGTTTGCGCCAAAAATGGAAAAATTCCAAAATCGAGCGACCCACTATGGCTCCCTGGTAGCGTCCCAGGGTGGTGATCATTTTTAGTTCCGGGACCCCCCACCCTAATCGCACCGTTTCCGCAGGCCGTTGGATTTTACGTTGTATGGAAGTTGGAAACTGGGGCCCGGAGCCACTCGAACGGGGCACCGATCGATTCGCCGGCTCGAACAGAGCACGTGTGCCAAATTTGAGACGTAAGGATTCATAAACGGCGATTTTGGCAAAGTACGGCGGCCATCTTGTTTTCGCGAAAATCGCCATTTTTCCATCCCCCCTGGTAATCGCCACCAGTTTCGAGCATTTTTTGTTCAGACACCCCCCCTCCAGGTACCACCGTTTTTGCGCACCTCCAAGGGTCCACTCTCTTGTCCAGGGTGTTGGAGATGTCAATATTTTTCCGGTGGTCACTGGGAGCACCCCTACACGTCCACGTCGAAATCCCCCCAACTTTCCCCGTAGTTTCCGAGAAACCCGATGTCAGTCAGTGAGTCAGTGGTAGTGTAGCTTTATATATTATAATACGAGAAACTGGAGATATTGGACTTAATTCTGTTATAAATTAGTTGTGGGAGGATAAGATTTTAAAGTACGTTCTCGCTTATTTGCGATGTTTCATAGTTTTGTAATTGCAACGGATTCAGAAACGATTTATAAACTTGTAATTGGCTCGTATTTATGATTTTAACTGCTGCTCATAGGCATGCAAGAATTTTTTTAAACCTCATGGGCATCGTAAATAGTCAAACTGTAATATACTAGAATATAGTGATGATACATTTAACTTTCCACACTTAAAAATTACTTCTCATTCAGAACTGCGAACAGAAATAAACTATAAAAAAATGTAACTAAATGTGTGTAAAGACTATATTTTTATTTATAAATAATGTAACTATGTAGTAAAAAACTCATTAAAACGAAACTTTTATTCTTACATACCTAACTAAATATTCATTAAATAACGCTGTGACAATAACTAGGCTTAATAAAAATAGCAATAAAAGTATGTGTTAGGAGTTTTTTAAACTATAAATAACACGCGATAAAATTGAAAACAAACCTGTCTCGGAGATATACGGCTCTCTAAAATTTTACATGTACTCAACTTTACGACTAAAAACTCGTAAATAGCCTACTTAATCCAATTTGACTTAATCTTCTGCTTTTATAAATATAATCCACCGTTAATGCATTATTCTCTCTTAATTGAGTCGTCTGAACAAATAAATAAAAAATAAATATGATTTATTTAGCCAACCGGAAAGATTAAGCGGCTAGATATACTAGTTCTCTATAATTATTGTTTATTTGATGTTATTTATTATGTTAAGCTTGTCATTAAAAGTTAAGACTTGTTTGTGGTGTGATTAAAATATTAATAAATAAATATAAAGATTTTAATTAATTAGGCAGATATTATAGTCACTTTTGTGAAGACATAATTGTGTGTCCTATATTGAGTACACAATATGATGATGTGATAAGTAGCACTATTACTGTTTTAATTTGTTTATCGGTAAGTATATTATATTTTTCTCATAAGTTAGTATTTCAGAATCGCCGCAGCCGCGAGCAAAAAGAAATGGGATATAAGTAATCTAATATATTACATCACTCGTATAATCTAGACATTATTTCACACATTCAAAACATGAAACCTAAATATATAAGTATGTATTTTAGATGCTATTTATCTAAAAACAATTATTTTGCCACTTTCACAACAAAAAAAAAAGACGTGTGGCACTCGGGGACTGCCGCGGTAAAGCTATTGCATAGCATGCCTTCAAGCCACACCTCCGAGCCCGTCGGAGTGGGGAGCGTGAGGTTTTTTTCGTTACGGAATTTCTCGATTCGGTCCCCGCGCTCAAGGCCCGCGATAGATAGAAGCTATGCAATAGCTTAAAATTAAACAAAAAATATTGTCGTTTCGCCAAAATAAGGGATCGGCATTCGGCAAAGGGACGGAGCAATAAAAATTAGCATAATTTGTCATCCGTCAGTTAATATGAGTCTGTCAACAGATTTAAGAACAATGACTTTTTATTGTTTGGAAGTTCGTTTCTCTTTGTTTGCAAAATGCTTTGATGATAATTTTTTGTTTGTCACCTTTGAAATTTGTAAATGAGATGCATTTAAACTGGGACATCTGGTATTATATTGATTGTGTTTATTGCATTTATTTGGTAATTCCAAGATACAATTTATAATTTAGTTTTATTGTAGCAAGGAGTTTTATTTTTGGTAATACTTATTGCATAGAAACATTATATTATGAGTTATTTAAGTATTGTTTAAATTTAATTTCAATTTCAATTCCTATCATTAAATCTCCTATGAATTTTTATTCAATTAGTTTTAACATTTTAGCTTAAAAAAACAGTTGAATTTTCATTTTTCTTATGAAATCAATATTGCTTTGAACAGAATCTACACTCCTATAACCCTCATTTTCAATTCCTGATTTTATCGCGTACCGTAAGAGCATACAGAAATCATCAAATGAAAACTACTCTCTTTTAAACGTAGTTTAAACTGCAATTTAATATTCATTAAATTCGAAGTTTTAACATATCTAACCGAAACTCTATTCAATTAAGTTTCCCAGTAACTCGTCCAACGTTGTGCCATGTCGTAAAGATTTTACCGTCATTAGTGTTGAGTGATGAGTCAAACTTTATTGGTGTCCACAGTCGCTTCCCGCGTTTTATGGTCGATAGTTAATGGCCGTAAAGTGGGCCTTTTTGTTTAGGGAAATGCCCCTTTTTCTTTGATGACTTCTGGTATAGCGAGGGTGGTATTTTTTGAGAATTGGGAGTGTTATTTCGTGTAAAATTTGAACGTTCTATTAATTGATAGATGTCTGCGAAGTGTTTTATACGACATAGTTTTGGACATTAACTTGACTTATAATAATGCCATTGTTAATAGTTAATTTCAGACATTTTTTTATTTTACAATTATGTAGTTTGCTATCATGGATTTGAGTTCACCATTAAATTAAAATATTGTTCCAATATCTCACATAGCTTGACTTATATGTCAAGTTAAATACGATTCCATTGAAAAAATATCAAAAACAAACGGCTTCACGTTTCCCATCTATACTAATATTATAAAGAGGAAAGGTTTGTATGTATGTAAGTATGTATGTATGTATGGTTTTCACGCATAAACTACTGGACCGATTTTGATGAAATTTGGCACAGAAAATCTTTAGACCCAGAGAAAGAACATAGGCTACCTTTTATTGCGAAATATGTACCACGGGCGAAGCCGGGGCAGACGCTAGTATAATATAAACACAATATTACAATATAGATATTGTAATACTGTGATATAAACGCATATTGTCCGTATGTCCATTCATAGCACCAACTGCAACCCCTCGAACCGAACCGTGTTAAATAAAATTTATGTCGATGGTTATGACCGTTCTATTAATAGAATCAATTACACGGATAATATTTATTCTAACGCCTTCAACTTTCACATGCTACATTGCTCTGAGGGTGATGTTTATAAATTATAATCTCGTATGAGTGTGGGATGAAAGTTTTGTTAGTTATTGCTTGCGTTGTTTGGTTGGAACTAGGTGTTGCATGGCTTTGGCAATTGTTTTTTTTTTTAATTCCTATGGAATAAATGGGTGTTATTTCAATGTTTCAGTTTGTTTGCGGTATCTTAATGCCTAATGGAGCTGAATGCGTTTTAGAGAAATTTAACCATATTCTATGTGATTTTTAAGAAAAGTTTCAGTTTCAAAGTTTCAAAATCAACACATTTAGTTTCAATATAATTTTTTCATAACGTATCTATTGGTATTGGCTTTTTATCTGATTTTATTTTATTTATTTAAATTATCTCCTGTGTAATTTGAAATGACTATATTGATGTTATTAATTTAATAAACAACGAACGCTGTGTCTGAAATGTACGTGCTCAAATATTCCGATATTATTTTGTGATCTTGAATTCTTGAAAAATGTAATGAATGTACAACTGAATACTCATTTTATCCAAAACTATTAGCAAATGTCTTGATTTTATTCCAATATTTGTAATTAATGTTGCTAAGGTGCATTCTTTGCGTAATAAGTGATTTAGAAGAAGAACGTTAAGTAATTAGACATCTTTTGATCTTAATTTTAACCCACTTTATGATTGGTATCAATTGTAAACATCAAACTTTAATTAACAGTTTCGAGTTAGATGTGTGAGTTTGTTTGGTATTGCTATTTTTGGTGATGTTACTGAAGAAATTTAAACGTATTGGAAGAAATTTACATAAAAATAGTGCTCATATAAAACACAGTACTCATAATCAAGTTTTATATTTCTTATGATATCCACCAACGGAAATCAGAATATTCTTGTCCAGCATATCTGTATCTAATGTGTGACGTTCATAAATAATTTAAGATTAATTTTAAGCCGTTTATATACGTAATAAGTAATTACCTTTGGTATGTTAATAACCTACTCCAACTATCCGAACTCCAGCTTCGCATTAATATCTGTCGAGCCGGCCCCTCAATCCTCTATCAATTTCCACTCAATATAATATGTGACAGCTGATCGCACTAAACGTACCATTTTAATTAAAACTTATGACGCATCACCATCACACTAAAGCCTTATGGGACCTTTAAACAATGGGCAACGTTGGCCCAACAAATGATGGTCGATGTTTGCCGCCATTACTGCCATTATGAAAAATACCTACAATGACGGTCGATCATAGACATTTAGGCCCTCTACAGTCTACACTATCGTGATTACATCTACTTGCCGAACGCTGTGATCACATGTAAAGAGGGCCCAGTAGATGTTTATTCGTAATCGCCGTAATGGCGGCAAACATCGACAATCAATTGATGGGCCAACGCTGCCCATTGTGAAGGCCCATTACAAAAATATGGAACGCTTAAATACGATGATTTGTTGTTCCCTCCCCTAGCAATTGATGTCCAAAGTAAGTAGAACTTCGGCTGTTTCATGGTTTCTTTATGAGCTGTTACATGCAGAGGTCTTATTAATTGGTCGATGATAATCCTAACAATGCGTTTGTACGTATGAATGGATACCGAACTTTGTCCTTTTTTAGTGTTCCGTTACGAAACGATAAAACCTTATTATTGAGGCTTCGCTGTCGGTCTGTCCGTCTATAATAGTTAGATTGTTAAAAATTTCATGAATTTTTTTGCCGTTTACTAAATACTAAAAAACCAAGGTTATGCAGTAACGATTGGCGCAATTACAAATTGGACGGTTACTTTTCTTTGCAGATGCTCTTCAGCTAATTTGTACGGAACCCTTAGTGTCGCGAGTCCGACTCGCACTTGACCGATTTCTACGGTGTCATTGCTACGGGATTAGCGGCTCAAGGACGAAAAGGATGGTTTTTGTATTTTTCGGATGACAGGATACCTCACAATTAACACATTGAATCGTTTGTAGTATTTTTTACTACGTATCACTAAATCTGTGAGGAATTTTTTAATTTATAAGGATGGTAGATTTTTTTACAATTGCTATGGTGTGAATGTGTTTTGAAATGGTATTAAAATTTAATATCTAGTAGGTTATATTTTTTTTAGATAAGTAATTTGAAAATTAATAATCGACATCATGTAATTTTTTCGAGTAATGTATATTTTTTCATGTCATTCTTGGATAATATTCTCACCTAGCATTACTTACAATATTAAAATTAATGATAGTAAAAATGCACAAATAATATTTTTTTATGAAGAGTGCGTAATCACAATATTCAATAGTCCTGCATTAATTCAAAGCTATGCAAAATTTGTTTTTAAACACACTATAAAATAAATAAACGGATGCAATGATAACTAACAATAGGTACTTAATTTAACTGCGTTTTAATGGTCACTTCATATGTGTTAACGTCAAACGATTTGCTTCGAGTAGGTACGTTTAGTATATCCTAACTAATATTATACATGCGAATGTGTGTTTGTTTGTCTTTCACGTCGCAACGGAGCAGTTTTATGATATGATTTTTGTGTCTGGAGATAGTATGAGTGAATGTATGTGTAGAGAGTATTATTAAATTACTGTTTACAATCTTTTCTTTCTACTACCCCGCAACTGAGCAATCGTTCGTTAGAAAATTATAATATAGGTACGTAGGCTACGTTTTATCGCGATAAAATTTAAAATCATGGTAATTTTCTGTGACCACCCGGGCAAAGCCGTGGAACCAGCTAGTTTATAAATGCATTGATTTATTATTGGTGTTGAGGTTTCATTGGTCACAATTGGTTTTGATTGTCACAAATGTATGGACTTATTTTGAAAGCTCTTAAATGTGCTTGTAATTGCTATGCAGTTAACGCACTCTGATTTGTTTTTGCATCTCAATTATTTTTATTGACTTGTATGTATGACAAAAGGTATATGTGTATTAATAAATGGCTTTAAGATGTATGAACTAAGGTTTTTTGTTGCACAAAATATTACACGTAATATACGAGCTCTCACAACTTGGACTACGAAACTAGGAAACTTTCGAAATGATTGAAACAAAAACACTACAGATCGAGCCAAAAAAATAAATAGACCAAAGCTATAAAAGCCTTCTCCTACGTAAACTAATAAATATTACAACTAAACCACACACACAAACACAATAAACCCTTTACAAAAAAATTTATTTATTTATTTATTTATTTATTTTATCATAACATCAAATTACCATTACAGGCTTAACCTAATGCGGTATTGACTTACACTAAAAACTTTACACAGAAAAACTAAAACTAATAATAAAACAACTTAAACTTACGAACTAGATAGTAATCTAAGGAATAAATTAACACGATAATAATACAATAATTAATAGCTAATAATATACAAAAGAACCTTTACTAATTCACCCAATGGGCACGTAAAAATGTCCACTTTGCCATGGACGTCATTGAGAATGCGTAGTGCTCGCACGAGAGGAGACTTCGCGAGCAGCATGGTTCGCGCCTGAGGGACGTAAAGTAGCGGCGGCCTGTGACGCTTCTCAGTGTACTTGTCCGGCACACATAAAGAGAGGGATTGCAGCATTCCAGGGTTATGTGCAATATCCGCAATAATTTAATTAAATACAGCGCAAGGGAAAATTCCCGTCGCACTCTAAGTTCATTGTACCCTACCATACCCAGTATGAATAAGGTAGGATACATTAATGGGTAAAAGGGGTATACCCCGTAAAGTTTAAAATAAAGGTGTCTAACGAATTTATTTTGAACCCGCTCTAACATGACATTATATTTTTCTTCGTGTGAAGACCAAATAATGGAGTTGTGCTCCATGTGGCTGCGTATTAACGCGTTGTATAGCACTTTTACAGTTGCTACATTTGTAAAGTCCCTTACGTGCCGCAGTAGAAACCCAAGATTTTTGTAAGCCTTTTTGCAAATATTTGTGATGTGCTCACGAAACATCAGGTCCGGTGTGAAGTATACTCCTAGATCACGCACCTTATTCACCCGTTGAATAGGTACGGATCCAAGCGAGTAGTTGTAGTGTATACTCTTATTCGCGCGAGTGAAACTGACTACGGAGCATTTAGCTATATTGAAATGTAGCTTGTTTTGCTGACTCCAGCTGAAGATGTTTAGCAAGTCACTTTGTAGACGCTCACAGTCCGTCTCCTCGTTTATTCGGAGAAAAACTTTCAGGTCGTCGGCAAAAAGTAGGCACTGACTGTACTCCAGAACATCCGGTAAGTCGTTAATCATTAGAACGAACTCCAGAGGACCGAGATTGCTGCCTTGACTTACGCCAGACCTTGTAAAGAAGGGCTCGGACTGACTTCTATTGTAAGAAACATACTGCTGCCGGTCCTGCATATACGATGCCCAGAATTGCAAGAGTTTCGGTGTGCATCCTACTTCCGCCAACTTCCTCAATAAGACATCATTGTCGACGGTGTCAAATGCTTTTTGGAAGTCCAGGTATACTACGTCTACCTGTACTCCTGCATCCACCGCCGGAACTAAGTTCGCCATAAGATTGAGTAAGTTAGTGGAAGTACTACGCGCGGGCCGAAACCCATGTTGTGCATCGCACAGCTGCCCCGATACCTGCTCGTACACCCTGTGATGTATAGCGGCCTCAAAAACCTTTGAATAAAATACAAAATATAATAATATTAACTAAATAACTTCAATTAAATGGACCATTGCTAATAATAGCACAGCGCATGAACGACAATTTAAATTGGGCTAGACGCATGCCACTCTGCGGCTCGATGTATTTGTGTCAAATGAACATCTTGTCTGTCTGTATTCATTTGCAATACTATTATGGGCCCTTTACACACGTTAGGCGAGTTGAGACACGATAGTGTAGAAACCTAATGGTATTACCACAAAACAATTTAAACACAGTCTAACTTTAAACCAGGGATCTGTCACTTTAATAGTTTTCAATGTGAAATACGACAAAACCAGATTAAAGAGAACCCGCGCTTAAAGATAAACCCTGTCTAAAGTTATTTGTGGTAAGACAGTAAATCGGCAGTCATTGAAGATGTTTTTTCATAATCGCCGTAATGGCGGCCAACATCGACGATCATTTGTTGGGCCAACGCTGCCCATTGTGTAAAGGGCCCATTACACTAACAATGTTAAGGCAAAAATGGTGTATAGTGTAACTAAGGTATTACGGGAAGCCATAGGATAAAGGAAGAAGTAAGTTTAAAGGCTTTTCCTTCATAATCATAAGGCATTTTTATCGTTTTATCCTACATGAACAATACTTATATAAATTGAAATAGTAAATCTGAAACTCACTCACTTCGAAGAGATACATAAAATATATAAAATATTACATATATATATTATTCATTAAGGTAGTATTAACATACCTTTAAGAAAATAGTGTTAATCTAGAAAGAAATCTAGAATCTATCCATCAGTCAAAGCTTTTTACTTTTATAATAACAGAAGGATTTAGGTACTTAGAAAAATAATGTCAAGATGTCATACTCTAGTCTGAAACAGGCGTTCTCGGGCATTCTAGTGTCCTTCCCTATTAAGGCTTCTCTTTGTACAAGAACTGGGGCAAGATACTATAGCATACTTTTTAATTTTAAGACAATTTAGCATGTTAGTACTCCTATAGAAACAGTATTTTTTATATCTCTTGGGCTCTGTAATAAGGTCCACAAAACATCGTCCAAGTATATGAATATTTTTCGTAAAATTTTCTCATTGGTGATGAAAAAGCTTTTAAACTTATGTCTAGTTTTGAACGAAATTAGTCCATGTTCTTCAAAACACTGCTTGCAAACAGACGTTTTACCGATTAGGTAAATGTAGTGGGTCAAAATAGAATCTTACATACAAACATAGAACGAAGGTTGCCTGGCAGAGATGGCTTTGAGCCATAAGGCCGCCATTTGTACATGGTTTTGTTGTACTTTTATTTAATAAGACTTTTGTACAATAAAGAGTAAATAAATAAATAAAATAAACATACAGGTGAAGCTAATACAAGCGTGTTAATAATGATCAATGTCTCGTCATTAACAAACACATAATATAAGTAAGATCACAAGGAAATAAGTACCGTTCTCTCGTCAGAATTAGCAAATATTAGCTGAAGGAACATGGGATGTCGCGATTCTGTTATCATTATATCAATATTTAACATTACTGTATTGTTTGTTGATCAATCGTGTTTTGATCTTATCTTTGAGATTGGAGTGACGCAAAAAATTAAGATTAGGTTGTTTAAAGTACTTTTAACTTGTTCCGTTGATACAATTATGTATATGCTAGTTAAACGTAGGTACTTACTTATTTTCTTAGGAATTGTAGACTGTTGTCATTTTATTCTTTTTTTGGGGTATTGTTGTTTATTGGTAAGTGCGTGATTCATAATTGTTGATAATTTGATTTTGCCTTCAAAATTTTACGTAATTACCAAAAACAAAGACATTGTGAGTAAATCATAATGTTTTAAATTGAATACTGTAGTTAATAAAATTACGCAAATACAGTATTTCCAACAATTTGAATGACAGACGTTCAAAATTTCAAATGTTTGTAGTCTTCAGTCAACAAGCGTAACAATTGTTTGCGCTGTCAATTTAAAGTAAAACAGTTCAAGATTATATAAATATTATTCTATTTACTGCAGAAAATAGTAATTTTTAATATTGGCATGATAATAACTTATGTAATAACTTAAGACAGAAGGTCCTTCAAGTAGACACTAAATAGATTAACCGACTTGGTATTACATGGATCTCACAACTTTTGACGGTAGAAAGACTGAGCTGCGAGACTTGGGTTTTTTACAGGATGTTTTTGATGGGATTCTATTTACTGCAGAAAATAGTAATTAGTAGTAACATACCTATATGCGTAGGAAACTAATTGACTACAAGGATTCAGTTTAATGAAAAAGAAAAATAACTGTAACTGATGGTACTATATCGTGATATTATTAAATTACATTTTATGTTTACATACTAAATTATTTATTCATACGAAAGGCATGTATTTAATTTTAACCATTCTATGTCATTAATGTATTTCTAAATATACCTAACTAATATAATCCCTCAATCCCCATATCATTGGTGGATATTTGATAGTAGTTAAGGGGTAATAAACAACGTAACAGACATACGAACATACAGAAGAACCTTCTCTTTCTCTCTCTTCCTTCCTTACACCTCTTTCCATACTATTTCCTTCTGTATTGAGCAAATTAAATAGTCTAAACTTTCAAATTATAACATTTAAAATGTAGGTATATACTATATATGTATACGACTACAATTTCGTAATACCAAATATGGTTTCGAATTAATTGCAACTCGTTGAAAGGTGATCGATATCGATTTCAAACTAAGCAAATTTTGTTTGTTTTCAATTTGAACACGTTGCAGAATTATGAAATTATATCCAAATACCTTTTAGTCTGCTGTCTGACCTTAATTTAACATTACTTTGGCAGGTGTTAATTGACGCAATATGCAATGAAAATAAAGCCTGCAAAATGTTTTCTTACACGAGAACTAAGTTTATTCAACCTATGTATCGTACTGGTTATATACAGTCATGTGTTCTTGATTATACTTATGCTATTTCGGGAATATTTATGTGCATGCTAAGTTTGAAACTTTCCCTGAAATAGTTTTATACTATAAGTAGATAGCTGTACAAGTGCAATGTAGTAATTAAATAAACTAAGGCTTATGATTAGGCTTTACTTTATGGAATGTTAAGACATAGCTAATAAGCAATTGCAATCCTTTTAATCTAACAATAAAAGACGGGTTGCAGGGAGTGCCGGCAGAAGTGAAAACTTGATTATTAACGTGTCCTGACGCGAGTTTAAGATTTATTTCCTTTCAGTTCTATATCTTCTTATATATAAAAATGAATCGCAAAATGTGTTGGTAAGCGCATAACTCGAGAACGGCTGAACCGATTTCGATAATTCTTTTTTTTATTATATTCCTTGAAGTATGAGGATTGTTTTTATGTAGAGAAAACGTAAATATGTACCACGGGCAAAGCCGGGGCGGACCGCTAGTTTGAAATAAAATATGAAAAATAGTATCTATTATTTCAAGCGTCTAATAACTGAAAGTGAAAGAAAAAAAGAGAAATCGAAAACAGATTAAACTCAATCGCGTTAGCAACCCGAGTTTATCGATACCATCTGAATGCGGTCACGTAGCCAGCCATCGTGTGACATATATTACTAGTTGATTATCTATATTAGCGAGACGATCGTTCATTCAATACTTCAATCGGTCAATCATTCACCTGTTCTGTAGTACACTTACGTCAGTGAGCCGAACTCCGAATTCAATACAATACAAAATTATTTATTTAACCCAAACATTCAGAAGAAAAGAAAAAGAAAAGAGAAAAACATATAAGATACAACATGTTAAATAGGCGGCCTTATCGCTTTCAAGCGATCTCTGCCAGGCAACCTTTGGATAATTGGCCCGAATCGTACCCTCCCTCCCTCATTTTCCGCATATTGCGCTCGCGTTGTACATTCACACGCAGATTTGTCCGCGGACTTATCGTCGGTTACAAATCCGGTGTGTAGGTGCACCATGAATGGTAGTGATTAGATATAACACCATTGAGATTCATTAATTGATTCATATATGGTTAATCGGTGTGTATTGTCTTTGGTCGTATTTATGATGCTATTGTTTGTAGTGATTTTCCGGTTTTAAAGTGATTAGTTATAAATTTGAATGAATTATTTTTTTTATTTATGTATTCAGTTGATGTATATATTCACTGCTTTATAAATACGCTACAAAAGTATAAACAAACAAGGATTAACATCAACAAAATGCTACCTTATTACTATCAGACAATCTCTCCCAAATATGAGCATATAGATAATGAAATTGATGAAAATAAATATTTACTCTATATTAAAATAAACAATTTCTGATATACTGTTATACAAATATAAATCGTACATCATAAAGATATCCCGTTAAATTTATTTTGCCTAATTAGATTGTCAGACCGCGAACCGATAAATTATACCTAATCGAACCAATGCAATGTTTAGAATTTCACGCCATTTATATTCCGTTTTTTGATATCTAACGACTAACATCAAACAGCTGATAATTTATTACTTATTAGTTTTGTACGATAGAGATGTTTATTGCATTCATTTCATATAGTTATTAAAGAACTGGATGTAATATAAAACCTGCTTGACAAAGACGCCGCGCTCCCTCAGGCTCTGACTTGTGAATGTGTTGCTAAAATAAATTATACTGGTTTTAGAAATGAACTATGTATTAGCATTTTTCTAGCTGACGCCTGTCTGTATTAAATGAGTTTTTATGAGCGCTACATTTTTTTGAAGAAAGGCCTTTTACTCTAGTTATTTAAAGATAGCAAAACAAAACTTAAAAATAATTTCTCAAGTGTAAAAAATCTGCTACATTAGCAAAAATAACTTCGTAGTGTTTAGTTGAACATAAAAAAAACCATGTGAGAATTAAAGATCTTACAAATATAGGTATACCTACATGAATAAAAAATTCCAAAAAGACAATGAATTATTTAAATAAAAATCTCGATAATACCCATTTTGTATTCTAAACGTATTCTGCACGCAAGTCGTATTATCTCGAAGGTACTTCAGAAACATTTAACAATAATTGCAAACAATTTCCCTCGCCCAACAGTGTGGCTCATTACGAATAAAGCGCCGACTAATATCACAACTTCAAGCTAGAATGGCTAACAAAATGACATGCCCGTAATAACTCTAGCTTTGTTAATGTTGTGTCTACACGCTACATATGCTTGGGTTCAAGCATGAATGTTGGTATTTCAATAGCGTTTATTTGTCACTTTAGAAAATAAGTTAAAATTTGGTTTAGCTGATTAAATTGCTTATTTATCTAGGAAATCATCTATAAATGCTGGATTATCACAATATTTCCCCGATTACGGTAGTTCTGTAATTTCGAAACGTCTTTTCAACTTTTCATTACAAAATTTCTTGAAAAATTACATTTTTCTGCTCCAAAGGATTAAACTGGTTCAGCAATGCATATTTTTAAAACTGCTTAAAAGTTGGTCCCCATGTTAAGCTAACAACTTTTCCTACAGTTTGCGCAAGTCTCAGGATCGTGTGGCTGGAGCACGAAACGACCACATTTTCACAGTTGCCTGCCTGTGACCACAAATGAGTTCCGCGTGTCACGATTGTGTATACCAAGCTTTATTGCTTCAAGATTTATTACTGTGTTATTACTATTTTACTATTTATTAATGAGCGTGAATCTTATATACTTCGAATAGGATTGTTTCTTATTCATTATTTTTGTGAGGCTCTTTACAGTAAATATTATAGATATTTTTTAGTGTTTATAGAATACCCATGAATCTTCTAACAAACAAAATGCAGTCTTCATGAAGTTTTTAAATCGGGACAACAATTTTACTGTTATACGTATCGACAAACAAACTTTCAAATTTATATCATTATGAATATGTATTAATTTTTGCAAGTATCAAAACGATCTTAATTACTCAATTTTGAAAATTCTTCCAGACAGATGAACACGTCACTTCTCACCAATATCTGATAAATAAACGTTTATACTTACACTAGCTGTGCCCTGCGGTTTTACCCGCAGTGCTACACTCCTGTTGGTCATAGCGTGATGATATATAGCCTTATAGCCTTCCTCGATAAATGGACTATATAACACCGAAATAATTTTTCAAATCGAACCAGTAGTTCCTAAGATTAGCGCGTTCAAACAAACAAACAAACTCTTCAGCTTTATAATATTAGTATAGATTGATACTTCCCTTATTAGTATATTAACAAACAACTGCTATCGGTCTACCATCAATGTGTATTATAATTAGTTCAGCTATAGCCGCTATAAACCCTGATAGCATATCAAATAATTTGTTTCGCACACGTTCGCGATTGCAATGAAATGCTCTTCCTGGAAAGCGGTTTATTTATGCACTATTAAAAATGTGTTGGTACAAATAGTAATTTTAAAAATTATATAAAGTCGGGATAGAAAAATTGTAATCCTTGAAGAGTGAAAATTTTGTGAAAATTATCGATTATTGGACTTTTAATTAAATTTATATTATAAATCAAAAGTTTTTTGTGACTGTTTTTAGCTATGTTTGGTGTGGTAAGTCATCTTGAACATGTTCAGTTACTTCATTGTTGTAGTTTTTTAATTGAAACTGCTGTCAGAATCTCAATCTATGTGACCTATCTAAACTTTCATTTGTTTTTCTTTGCTTCAGTTGCATTTTGCTTTGCTGCTATTAATGACAAAAATCGTGTATATGTATTGTTTTAAAAAGCTGTTTTATAGTCAACCACTGTGTCAATAATCGAATATGAAATCGCACCTTCCAAAACAAGCGCATCGTGAGTCGTGACTCTTTACGTGATCTTCATCGATATTAATGTACGGAATAATAGTGTTTATATCCATGGTCTAAGAGTGTAAGTTGGTTGCACGTATAATTGATGTTGTGAATTGTGTCGAAAGCAGTCCAACAGTGATATTGAGTCGTGAACGTTGACCAATAATCGTGTGGCTGAATAACAAATGACTTTATTTTAAATTATTTATGAGCATTTTAGGGTTCCAAAAATTTCGTGTATATTTATTGAAACTTACAAGTAATACTTCTATAAATTGATTCGGTTAACGTTATAGGCTTTTTTATTTGATTCCGTTTGTATTCCCCTTTAGCTTAGCAGTTACCTACATACCACCAGGCAATGCGTCTGCTCATTTGTCTAGTCATAACGTTAACAAATCCTTACATTTTCTTCATTTATTTCTCAACTAGCTATCCGCCCGCGGCTTCGCCCTGTGCTTCGCCCGCGTTTTCAAACAAAAAACCCGTTCCCGTAGGATTTCCGGGATAAAACCTATCCTATGTCCTTTCTCGGGTATCAAAATATCTCTATACCAAATTTCATGCAAATTGGTTCAGTAGTTAAGGCGTGATTGAGTAACAGACAGACAGACAGAGTTACTTTCGCATTTATAATATTAGTATGGATTACCTATATCAAAATAAAAGAAAAAATACAATGTGCTAATGTAATAATTTAAGTAACAACATCATTAAATATATTTTAAAAGCTTTATGTTTTATATAGTCGATGGGAAACTATACTACTATAATAGACTAGAGTAGATAATTTTTGAAACAAAAAAAAAATCGCAGTCGGATGAAACCCATTAGAAAAGGAGGGGAATATGATAAAAATGTAAGGAAAAATAAATTACGGTCAATCCGAGTTCGGGAAGCGGGAGGGGGGAGCTTTTAAGAGAAAAAAATGGTTTCTCTCGATTTCCGACAAAACTACAAGTCCTATAGAAAAAAGTTCAATGGCAAAGTTGTAGGTAATTAAAAGTTCTACAACTTTTGTATTCACAATTTTTTCACATAACCTAAAAATTTAGGTGAAAAATTCAAAAAACCAAGTTTTTGGTCTTTTATTTCTATCTACTTCAAAATTTATTTTTTTTCTACGAAATTTGGTGAAAACTTACTTTATTATGTCCCAAATACACTGTAATTTATTTGATTGAAAATATTTATTTTTTCGCCTTATTTTCAATTAATACCAAAAAAACAACCTAATTTTCAATCGAAAAGTCACCCGTCAAAATATCAGCTTTTTTCAAAAACTTGGGGTGCCTTTTATTGATTGAAATCTCTACTTTCATATGGTGTAAAAAAAATAAACACCACCATAGTAAATGTTCTCAGGAAATGCATACAAACAGT